>PVHX01019851.1:0-33424 GCA_004024805.1 Geosciurus inauris
CTCTACTGCAAGAAATAGTTAGAAAATACTTTAGGAAAATGGTAGTAGATGGAAATAAAGAGCTACTCCAAGGAATGAGGAATACCAAAAATAATAACCATGTGCCTAAATATGTAAGATTTCATTGTTTTGTTTTTGGTACCGGGGATTAAACTCAGAGGCACTCAACCACTGAGCCACATCCCCAGCCCTATTTTGTATACTTATTTATTTTATTTGTATTTTATTTTTTAAATTTTTTTTAGTTGTAGATGGACACAATATCTTTATTTATTCATTTTTATGTGGTGCTGAGGATTGAACCCAGTGCCTCACGCATGCAAGGCAAGCGCTCTACCACTGAGCTACAATCCCAGCCCCAAATACTTTTTTTTTTTTTTTTTTTTTGGTGCTGCTGGGGATTGAACCCAGGGCCTTGAGCATTTGAGGCAAGCACTCCACCAACTGAGCTATATCCCCAGGCCCCTGTATTTTATTCATTTACTCTCACTGAGTCGCTTAGTGCCTCGCTTTTGCTGAGGCTGGCTTTGAACTCACGATCCTCTTGCCTCAGCCTCCTGAGCCACTGGGATTACAGGCATGCACCACAGTGCCCAGCAGATTTTGTTTTGTTTTTTGTGACAGGGGTACACTAAATGCATTGAACATAACCCTTTCTGATTTGCCACTCTTGTTTATTTTTAAACTGACATTTATTTTCCCCTTTCTCTTCTCCCTCTCTCCCTCCCTAACTGTAGGGGGAACAAGATCACCTTTCTCCCCATTCAGGCCAAGTGATCTGTCCTTGGGCAAACACACACCACAGGAATGAAGTAATTCAGACTCCAGTGGCCCCAGAAGATCTAAGAGTCCACTGTCTTTCAGAGCTATAAGTGAATTATGACACCTCATGGCATGCACCTGGAATGTAGCTTTTGAATCACCAAAAAAAAAAAAAAAAAAAAGCCCTCTGTTCCTCCTGACAGACAGAATCACAGCCTCTGGGACAGGAGCCCCTTATGTTTCTCCTTCTCTTGTAAAGCAATAAAATTTCTTTTTCCTTTTTCTTGAAACTGCGTCCTCATTATTGGATTGGCATCAGGGACAAGGACTGAGCTTTCAGTAACATCATCGTTGTTATTATTACTATAGATTTTCTCTTTGAGGAGAAATATCATGAGTTCTGTTTTGGCCATTTCTTTTCTTTTCTTTTTGGTACCAGGGATTGAACCTAACTACTAAGCCACATCCCAAGCTCTTTTTGAAATATATTTTGTTTAGAGACAGGATCTCACTAAGTTGTTTAGAGCCTCGCTAAGTTGCTAAGGCTGGCTTTGAACTCATGATCCTCCTGCCTCAGCCTCCCAAGTCACTGGGATTGCAGGCATGTGCCACCATGCCCAGCTTTGGCCAGTTCATTTCAAATGTGTGAGATAGCCACTGTATAGATGCAGTTAGCTATGTGAGGCTGGACCTCAGGGAAGAGGTCAGAATGCAGAAAATCTGTTCTGGCTATGTGTCCTGAGCGGTGCTATTAATAATTACTCAGAGACAGATTGTCTTTAAATGCAAGCATATATTCGATCACATCAATCATCAAATATAAACAATTAATGCAAAAAGTGTCAGGTGTGCTGGAGCACCCCAACTAGCATTCAATGCACACTAATTAAACACTATAAGCAAGTCACACTAACCTAGGGCAACTAAACACTACAAGCAATTCACACAATCCTAGGGCAACCATGAGCACCAAAATATCTCCACAACTTCTCTTAGCCAAAGAGCAGACATTGTCTTTGTCTGGTGGTTCTCTTCAGCTGACGGTTAGACCTCGGGGAATGGTGGAGTTGATCCAGGGATGGACAGCAAGGTGACCAGTCTCACTGATGTCCTTGGAGCAAAAGCCCCCAATATGGCAGGACAAGCAGTTTAAATACAGTTCCAAGTTGGTGGTGTGTGGGGGATGAAGCCGAGCTACCAGCTCAGGCCTGGTCACGCTGCCCTGGGAGAGCCATCACCCCGCCCTTATTGGCTGACCTCTGCTTCCGTGTTCGTGGACAAGACATGGACAACGGATACTTTCCTATCTAAGTGTCCCTGTGCATCCTGCTTCCGCATTCTTTGCTCAGAAATAAGACACCTACCCCCTCCTCTATATAAGCTTGTATCTCTCCTCAATAAATCAGTTCCTGCTTGAGACAGAACTCTCCGGCTCAGGCGTGGTAATTGCATGCCGGAGGACTTTACCATTCTCAGCCGTCGTGTCGGGGGCTCCCGGGGATCCCCTCCTCCCCGCTGATTGTGGGGGGAGACTGATACCTGGCTGGGAAGACCCCAACAGTGGTGTGAGCTGGTGATTGGTTACATTCAGTGAAAGTCAATGTCCATTGGTTATGTCCAGTGAGATGATGTAATTGCAACTGGGCATATTCTTTGCACATGTGCATGGAGCTGTGCTCCCTATCAATTGTAACCAGTCCTTGCTAAGCTTGCCTATGGCTAATGCCCCTTACAGCCCCTTATCGATTGCAAGCAGGCATGACTAAGCATGTCAATGGCTGCTGTTCCTTATGGCCAGCAACTTAGTGAGTCCTGCCATGTCCAGGCATGTCTATGGTGTATGCTCCTTACACTATTCCAAAGGCAATGGGTGTTGGAGCCATGGTCAGTGTTTACGTGGCCTAAGCTGGTCATTGGACTTTCTTCATACACCTCTTACAATAAACTCCCCCCAAAAGTTGAGGGTATCTCCTCTGCATACTGGTTCTCATGGCTTTGGGACCTTGGGAGCCTTGTTTGTTAAAACAACAAAACTGAAAAACAAAAAGAATCACTTCATCTGACTTCACTCCGATAAAGGGCCCAACTAGGCTCATTTGACCAAACGTACAGACATCCTACTTCCAGGAAGTCTTTGGGGGAAGCGAGTTTCTCTTGTTCACTCGTCGCTGAGAAATGCCACTCCCTGGCAGTGGGAGAAGAGAGGATGAGTTTGGGTTTCAGGACCGTTCATTCAAGTGGTGATCTTGGCCTCTTTGCAAAGTTTCCTTTGTTTTTGTTACAAGAATGTTCCAGAGCCAGAGTCTTCCTGTGTGCAGGAGGATCACAGCTGTTCTGCCCTTTAGTGAATCCAGTGTGGCCAATTTGAAGAATGGAAGCAGAGGTGTCACCTCATTGCCAGCCATCCTTGCAAAGCTCCTGAATGTCACCACTTTCCCCAACCCCACTGTTTGGCTACACAATCTTTGTATTTAATGTTAATTTATTTCTGGATGCTTTAACATTTTTTCTCTTTATGCTGGTTCTGGGTTTCATTTTTATTTTTGTAGTTGTAGATGGACAGAATGCCTTTATTTTATTTGTTTATTTTTATGCATGGCTAAGGATCGAAACCAGTGCCTCACACATGCTAGGCAAGTGCTCTGCCACTGAGCCCCAGCCCCAGCCTCTTGGTTCTGGTTTTGAGCCGTTTCATTTCCGATGTTCCTTGTTGTGATTTTCTTCTAGCTTTTTTTATGCTGGAGATGTGTTGAGCCTCTTAGATTGTGAGTTTTTGTAGTTTTCAGAAGACAGACCTTTGACCTTCATCTTCCCTGAAGAATAAGGGATCGAAGTCTCTGGGAGAGCAGGGAAATGAGGCAGAAGAGAGAGCATAAGGATGGGTAGAAAGGAGATACAAAGGACAAAACAAGAGTGGCCATGATTCAAAAATCCACTTCTACACCCAGCAGCTCGGGAGGCTGAGGCAGGAGTATCACGAGTTCAAAGTCAGACTCAGCATCTTAGCAAGGCACTAAGCAATTCAGTGCGACCCTGTCTCTAAATAAATAAAAAAGAAAAAAGGGCTGGGGATGTGGCTCAGTGGTTAAGCATCCCTGGGTTCAATCCCCAGTACAGGGAGGGAAAAAAAAATCTACTTCTAGCTACTTGTGTAACAAACAACACTAGTAAATCAATTATCAGACCTTATCTATGGATCCATAAACCTTTCTCCTGACTTGGGCCCAGACTAAAACAGGCCAAGGAATGTTTTTGCTCATTAAATAGATTGTTCTGTAACGTTCATTTTAGGACCTGATTACTTCATCCATAAGTCACACTGGAGATAAAAACCTCAATTTTACACAAAGGTTGTACTGTGTGAATTCACTAAGCAGAACAATGAACCACCTGCCCAGGTGGGGAGATTACTAGAGGTTTTTCACCAAAAACAAAGAAGAAAAGAAAACAACCCCCAGTAAGTAATGATTAACATGTCAAGTCACCAACACAAAAGAGAACTAAAAATGCCATCTTAGATCATGTCTCCATCCTATAGATTTTACATATATACGTAGGCCTTGCCAAAGTGAGGCTAGTACATTCCTCTACAAGGTCCTCACTCCAGCCTGTCTCTCAAGAGTATGTGCTCCTTGCTTTCTCTCAATAAAAACAACCTATGTCTCACTTTGACCCATCCTTAAATTCCTTTCTGTGATGTCATCAAAGACCCTCACAGCCTGAGTTGAGGTCTGCCTTCTTTTGGGGACCTCCCCTGGTGATGACTGTCCCACCATAGGCTGATGTTGCTACAGCAACCCAAATAAGTACAGTAGCTTTGTAGACAGCTGTACTCAGAGTGAAAAGAGGTAGTCAAATACAGGGGTGCAGGTCCTCTCCACAGGCTGAGGGGGTCTACCGCCCAACCCTAGGCCCATGGATGAGCAAGACTGTACTGCCAGGGCATTGGGGTCCCTTCAAAGAGCTATAGCCACCATTACCTCCAATTGCCCCTATGCCTCTGCTTTACTCTGAAATGATCCCTGAGTAACCATGGAAATGCTGACAAGAAAAACAAATGAGCCAGGCACAGTGGCACACACCTGTAATCCCAGGGCTAGGAAGGTGGAGGCAGGAAGATTGCAAATTCAAAGCCAGCATCAGCAATTTATTGAGGCCCTAAGCAACTCAGAAACAGCTTTAAATAAAATATAAAATAGAGCTGTGGATGTGGCTCAGTGATTAAGCACACCTGGGTTCAATCCCTGGTATGAAAAAAGTGGATGTGTGTTGGGGGGGTGGGGAATGAAACCATGGTTTGGGCTCAGGGAAGTTTGCATCAACATCTGGTCTTACCAGGTATGGTGGTACCCACCTGTAATCCTGGCTACTCTGGAGGCTGAGGTAGGAAGACTGCAAGTTTGAGGCCAGCCTGGGCAATGTGGTGAGAACTTTTCTCAAAATTTAATAAAAAGGGATGTAACTCAGTGGTAGAGTGCATATCTAGCATGCATTAGGCCCTGGGTTCAAGCTCAAGCACCAAAAAACAACAACAACAACCTGGTCCTTATGAGTGAATAGGAGTTGGTGGGGTGAGAGGTTCTGGAAAGGAAACAGAATCCTGGGAAAAGGCCAGATCCCTGTGTCCAGGCACAGCTTATGAGCTGTCTCTAGCTTTCTTATGGCCTACTATCTCCTGCTCTTCCACTCACCAGATATTTTATGGTCAGGATAGGATTGGTTCAATTCTGGACACCTAATGCTCAGCACCAAGCCAGCACTCTCAACATGTTGAATAAAATTACACATTTGCATGATAAGCATCAGTCCCTGCTACTCGCCCCAACACTAAACTATCTCACTGAACCTCAGTTTCCCCACCTTTGCTATGGGGACAATTCAGAGAAGGCTCTGGGCAGAGGCTCTTAGGTTGATGTGGGATGATTTTTTTTTAGTTTTGGTTTGTAACTCACTGCTTTTCTGTGCAGAAAAAAAAACACAAAGACTAGAAGAGTCTATAATTTTCAGATTCCCTAATTGTTAACACTGGGCCATTGTTGCTTTCCCTCCTCTTTATATTTGGATGTGTCTGTATTTGTCTATATATAATTTTCACTCAACCATTTGAAAGGAAATCGCAGAAGATATTTTAATGTTTCTCTTGAATTTCAGGCCACATGAAGGCAAGGACAGTCTCCTATATAACAATGAAGACAATTAATGATAATTCAATATTCAGGAGAGCAGAAGAATTAAAACCTGAGTCAAGGGGTTGGGGTGGTGGCTCAGTGGTAGAGCGCTTGCCTAGCAGGTGTGAGGCACTGGGTTGGATTCTCAGCACCACATATACATAAACTAAATAAAAGTCCATCAACATCTAAAAAAAATCTTTTTAAAGTTGAGCCCATTCCAGGTCCCTGGAGCTAATGAGGGCAATGGGGCGGGGGTGGGCGCCTGAGACCAGGAAGGGCAGGATTAGGTCATCTGCTCAGCTCCAGGAGGGACAGAGGAGTGGATATGCCGTATGTGAGCTGAGACTTTGGAGAGCAGAAACTGACCCTTGTTGCACACAGGACCCTCACCATCTGTCTTGTCCGCAGCTAGCTGTGCCAGGGCGGTGAAGTTGGTTTTGGAGAGGCCAAAGGAAGTGCCTGAAGACATCAAGTGAGACATGATTTATTGGGGAAAGTTACAAGAGATCAGTGACTGCTCCAAGAGCAGTTCGATAGCAACAGGCCAACAGAGTACTTCCATCCCTCTCGGTGCTTTGCCAAGAAGTGCCTCCTCTTCTACCATGGTGTTTTTTCCAGTGGTGGGTGGCCAGCTGGATGAGTGACATTTATCCTTTTCACAATACCTTCAATTCCACGCTGTTTCCCCCTTTTTTTTATGTGTTCCAATTAGTTATACATGACAGTAGAATGCACTTTGACACATCATACAAAAATGAAGTATAACTTCTCATTTGTACATGATGTAGAATCATACCAGCTGTATAGTCATGTATGCACATAGGGTAATAACGTCCAATTCACTCTACTATCCTTTCTACCCCCCAATCCCTCCCCTTTGCCTAATCCAAAGTCCCTCTATTCTTCCCTACCTCCTCTCCAATTGTGAGTTAGCATCCATATATCAGAGAAAAAATTCAGCCTTTGGTTTTGGGAGATTGGTTTATTTAACTTAGCATGATAGTCTCCAGCTTCATCCATTTACTGGCAAATGCCATAATTTCATTCTTCTTTATGGCTGAGTAATTTTCCATTATGCATATATACCACATTTTCTTTACCCATTCATCTGTTGAGGGGCACCGAGGTTGGTTCCATGGTTTTGCTATTGTGAGTTGAGCTGCTGTAAACATTGATGTGGTTGCCAAGCTGTTCCCTCTTGGAGCAGGTTTTAGATGTAGGATGCAGAAGCAGTGATATCAGCATTAACTTACTCAGTTTGCTTACATGATCAGCATCCCAAGGAGCAAATGTCCTGGTGTACATGCAAGAAAGAGGCTTTCTACAGATAATGCTAACATGCCCTAGTTCCTAGTGTGCGTAAGAGAAGGCTAGTGTCCTTCCAGATAATATGTATCTGGACTTTCTGGCCCGGGCTTGATCTTGCTATTCCCTTAACTTGGCTAGGTTTTTGGGAACAGAAAGTGGAGCATTCAGGGACATGGTGTTTTACTGCCTCCCCTTTTCTTTAGGGATGATACACCATCTATTTGCAGCTGTGGCTTAAACGGGAACTTCCAATTGATAAATGTCCTCAATCTCCCCTCCCCCATTATCTGCATGGCCTTTAAAAAATTCAATGGCATTTCTCGGGTTGTATTTGGTCGTTTCGTCTCTTCCTCTAGAAGGGTCTGGGAGGGGAGATGGGTAATGCAGGCTGGATTCAAGAATCTACAGGGATGACTGTCCCTAACCTGGCCATCCTGGGACTGTGTGCTAGGAGCAACCCCGGCCCAGGTCTGAGTGGGGAAAGCCGGAGGAACCAAGACCCTAGACCGGAGAGTGTAGGTCCCTGACGTTCGCGAGGACGGAAGCTCCCGCCCAGCGGAGCCAGAGGGTCCCGCCCCCTCGCAACCGGCGGCGTCCCTCCCTAGAGACCAGCGGACGACCGCAACGCTGATCCGTGGACAGGTAGGACGAGGGATTGCAGGGGCAGGGAGACCTAGATAAGGCGCAGAGGGCGAGTGGACATAGAAGAGGCTGTCCTTCCTGACCAGGATCCCCATTCCTGCCCACAACTCCGGGTGTCCGACAGATCCTTGGCCAGGGGGACAATAGGTGAGGCCAAGGGCGCACTTCATTTAACCTTGCCTACCAGAACGGTTTTTGGGATCCCACTTCGGGGCATAGGAGGCGGCCCCTCCTGTGGCAGGCTCCTCATCGGCCACCCAGTCTCTCTCAGCCAGCCCACGGAGTTGCTACAGATACCAGCTTCATTCCTTCCTTTACCTACCCTGTTCATTAATTCCTTAACTCACACAAGCCTTCAGCAAATACTTTCTGGACCTACTGTGTGCCAAGGCCATGCCAACCCCCTGCTAAGCACCCAGCTCCCAGAGAGCGGTGTTACTCAAAACTTCCTGCCCAGTTGGCAGGGAGACATATATGCATATGTAATTCTGGAAGATGTTTGCTGGAGCGAGAAGATTCAGACAGCCTGGCAACACAGAGTCCGATTGCATCAAGCAAAGGGGGTGCTTGACCCACAGTGCTCTTTACCTGGTAGCTCCAACAAGGGCTGAGGCTCCCATAATTCCTTAGAGTCTGTTTGTCAAATGAGAGCTTACACAGAACACTGTGGTTTGAAGCAGATAAAGGCAGAGGGTGTTTTTTTGAATCAGGAGTGGGTGGCTTACAAGTCCTCCTGCTTAGCTCCTCCCCGCTGCAGACACCCACTTTGCATAATCTCAGGGCTCCTTGGTACACAGTTTGAGAACCACTGCCATGGAGCTAGGAACATGAACCTTTGGGCCAACCAAAGGTGAAGCCCTCAGTCTCCATTCTGGTTCTGTTAGTTCTTTGCAAGTTTCTTCTGGACTTCCCTGGACCTGAGCATCCTTGTTTGTAAATCATAGATAATATCAAATACCATTGCTCATCTGTGTGCAAGTGATTGACAGATGGTTGAATCACATGGCATTGAATGCTAGTGAATATCCAACCTGAAGCCCTGTCTACCTCAAGCCAGTAGGGCTCCTGGGTCATCTGAGTAAGGAACAAGAAGAACCCTGTGCCTCTTGCTGGCTTTGTGACTTTAGGCGGGGCACTTAACCTTTTTTTTTTTTTTTTTTTTTTTGAGGCAGGGTCTCACTAAGTTGCTGAGGCTGGCCTCAAACTTGTGCTCCTCCTGCCTCAGCCTCCTGAGTTGCTGGGATTACAGGCATGAGCCACCATGCCTGCTCATTTTCCCATTTCCCTTCATTCTGAGAAAAGAGGATAGTCTCAGTTTTGACCTCAGAAGCTTAAATAAGATGATGTGTCAAATAATTCCAAGCCCTTAATAATAGTTACCATTCCCGGCACTGTACCTGACAGAAGATGCTGTTACCCTTGAGACTGTAACAGGAGGCACAAGTCTGTCTGTCCGTTTCAGCTCCTGCACACTGACCAAGGCTAGGTGACCAGAGTTGTAACAGGGCTAGAAAGAAGCCATTGTGAAAGCAGGGAGGTTGGAGGCAGATCGAGGTGCTGAGTCTGCAGCTCATTCCCCTCCCCCCTCCGCTGCTTCCTTCTTGGGACATACCTCAATGCATGCCCCCACTGCCACCCTACTCAGTGGGAAATTGCTCATGGTGAGGGCAGCAAATCCACCCATTGTGGACTCCTTTTGTCCCAGGCAACACTGCAGTTTCCTGGACATTTGTGCTCCATGCACCAGCAAAGCAGGCCAAGTGTGTTGAAACCCATATGCAAGCTGGCAAAACCAGAAATGGAATGCTATCTATGGAACTGGACTTTGGCCTCTCCTAGCTCTGCTCTGTCTGATGATTTTGTTCAAAGATGAAACAGACACCTGTGGTTTTATAACACAATTGAGCTGAGCCTCAGGGGAGTCCTCTGTCGTTTAGGGTGTTCTGGATAGGGTTGGTGACTATCAGAAAGGTGGGCCAGAATCTGCATTGTCTCTAGCACTTTCCCTGGGAGATTACTGGCCACCAGGAAGTGGGTTCAGGGAGCAGAGTTCCAGTGGGGAAGACCTGGCAACACTGACTGGCTAAAGGCTGGTGGGCCTTCCAGCTGAATGCCTAGGACTTCCTGCCTGAGCCCTATCTGCCCTTCTCCATCCCTTAAGTGGCCTGCCAACTCACCATCCTCTTTTTGGAAATGGGTTCAGCTGATGCAGGCTGCTTTGGTGCTGCTGGCTAGCTTTGCTCCACACAGGCCCAGCCACCCTCTCTTCCTCAGGCCAGTGTAGGTAAGAACCTCTGCCATAGCACATCCTTCTGGGTGGCTAAGTCAGAAAACAGCAGAGCCCAAAGCACCCAGCCAAAAGTGTGGCCTTTCCAGGAACAGTGGAGCATGCCTGTAATCCCAGCTACTCAGGAGGCTGAGGCAGGAGGATCGCAAGTTCGAGGCCAGCCTCAGCAAGCTCCTGTCTCAAAATAAAAAATAGAAAAAGGGCTCAGTGGTAGAGCATTTTTGGGTTCAATCCCCAGTACCACAAGAAAAATAAATAAATAAAAGAATAATCTGTACTTCAAGCTCCTACTTATCCTGTCCCAGTGTACAGAGAGGTAGGAAAATGAGATGGGGTTCAGGAAGGAGAGTTTGCTGGGTTAGGCTCCCATTTCCTTTTGTTAAGATGTTTTCTTTTTTCTTTTGTTAATTGAAATTTTTTATTGAAATAATTGAACACTTCCGTGTGTGTGTGTGTGTGTGTGTGTGTGTGTGTGTGTGTACCAGCCTTAGGTGAAAACCTCTTCCCCATACCCTTGCTCCATTTCTTATAATGTTCTCCTGCCTAAGGATTCCCCTGGTGATGTCAATACAGAGATAGACAAAGCAGCAGCGGCTTGGCAAGGGCTTGCTAATTAAAGCCCCACAAACTCTTGTCCACAAGGTGGTGGATGTACGTGCAAGGAGGGAGACATCTGTTTCTCCCTCCACAAAGACAGAAGGGTATACAATCCCTGAGCTGGGCTGACCCCCAGAGCCTGGGTCAGTGAATGCCATCTTGCTGCTGGTAGAGAGATCTGTGGGTCAACAGAGGGTCAGTGTCGGGATCCTGCTGGGGAGGCCATGTAGTCCTTTGGCTCCTGGGGGATGATGGGAGGTAGGGTGGGCAAGGACGGGGCAGTATGGCCTGGGTCTTCCAGGTGCTAGTGAGGCCTTGTGCCCACCTGGGGAGAGGCAGGCCAGTTCAGCAGGGCTGGGCAGTGTGGGAGGCCCTGGGGCTACTTTTGGCTAAAAGTCATTTGGGGAAAATTCATTGAGTAAGCAAGTCTTGGCCCTTCCGCCTTACCATCCCTTGCTGAGAAGTGAGGCCTTCACTAAAATGAAGGAGAGTTGTGCAGATGCAGCCTGCAGAGGCAGAGGCACCCGCAGATCTTCCCCTCACTCAGCCCGTAATTCTCTGGGGACTCATTTCCCACATGCAACATCCAGGATGGGCCCACTGTCTGCTGGCAGGACTCTCCCGGCACTATGTGTCTGTCCAAATTAGGAGATCATTCCCTTTCTCCTCCCACTTCTGTTATCCGTGGATCACAGGCTGGGGCTTGGAGAGAGGAGGCATGGTGTATGGTAGTGCCCCCCGAGGCTGAGACAGAGGCTGGCAGGGACTGACTGAGTGACACTGTATCTTCTCCTAGGAGCTCTGACCGGGCACCATGGAGCATCGGAACAAAGAAGGGTACAACCCAGGAAGGACCTCTCAGCAACCAGGGCACAGCAGTATTCCTGCGAACCAAGAGTGCAGCCTGGAGGGTACTCTTGGAGGCCCAGAGTGTAACATGGGAAGTACTCTTCAGGGACCAAGTTATGGGTTGGAGAATCCTCCCCCAGGCCCTGAACCTGAGCCCCCACCTTTAGTGGTGCCCTTGGTCCCACCCATGCCCTCAGACGTGGGACTACCCCGGAAGTTACCACTGACAGGAACTGACAAGAAGTACCCAGTGATGAAGCAGCGTGGGTTCTACTCTGAAATCCTCAGCCCTGGAACCTTGGATCAACTTGGGGTAAATATAGCAGCTATCCTTTACCATGCCTGAGCTTTCCCTGTAGGCTTCATTCACTCATTCTCCTGTCCTTCTCTTTATCAATTCATCTGTTCATTTAGCCATCTATCAACCCCCAAATCCATCCACTCATCCCCAGCCAGCCATCTTTTTGGCCATCCATCTAACTGTCCATTCATCCATCCATTCATCTCTCTATTCATTCACAACTCATGACTGAGCTCCCACAGTGTCCAGGCCCTGGAATAAGTTCTGGAGATATAGCAAAGATGAGCCATCTACATCCCAGTTGTGGTGGGGCTACAGCATTGGTGGGGCTGTTGCCTTCCCCCCAACCGTGGTTAGGAAGGCGATGGCATGCTGCTGAGATCTAAGGGATGGATGTTTTAGTGGGCTTTTTCACTGCTGTGACTTAAAGACCCCACCAGAACAATTGTAGAGGAGGAAAAGTTCATTTAAGGGCTCATGGTTTCAGAGATCTCAGTCCATATACAGCCAGCTCCATGATGGCAGAAGAGTATAGCAATGGAAAGCAGCTCACATGATGATCAGAAAGCGGAGAGGAGCTGGGGCTATGGCTCAGCGGTTGAGCGCTTGCCTCGCATACGTGAGGCACTGGGTTCGATCCTCAGCACCACATAAAATAAATAAAGATATTGTGTTCATCTACAACTAAACAAAATTAAAAAAAAAAAAAAAGAAAGAAAGCGGAGAGACTCCACTTGCCAGATAAAAACATATACCCCAAAGCCACGCCCCCAGTGCCAACCTCCTCCAGCCACACCCTACCTGCATTCAGTTACCACTCAGTTAATCCCATCCGGTGATCAATTCACTGATTAGGCTAAGGCTTTCATAACCCAATCATTTCTTCTCTGAACCTTCTTGCATTGCTTCACTCTTGAGCTTTTGGGGGACACCTCACATCTAAACCACAACAATAGGCATGCAATTTTTTAGGGACTTGGGGAGTGTTCCAGGTACAGGGAGCAGCAGGTACAAAGGTCTGGGGTTCCTGAGAGAGGGCATGGCCCATATGAAGAGGGGTAGACTGTAAGGGAAGAGATTAAGAGATGAGGCTGCAGGCCAAGGGAAGATGGGAAGGGAATGACTAGGACAGAGTGATTAAAATCACAGAGTCCTGTGTGTCCCAGGAACCCTTAAGAAGGTTTTGGATAGAGGAGAGGCAAAGAGAGATAGGACAAAGATCCACTGATACCCAGTCCACTGGTGGTGCTAGAGTGGCCCTTGAGAGAGGAAATGCATAGAGACACTGGCTAGCCTTATAGTACCTATCTCATGTCTCAGCCCCTCCATGCATGCTGGGAGTTCTCAGTAAAGAGGGAAGCTGTGCTGGACCAGAACAGAGTAGGCCCTGGATGTCCCAGCTTGTCACCCACTTTGACTTTTTTTTTGAATTTTTTTTTTTTTAGTTGTAGATGGATTTAACACCTTTATTTTATTTATTTATTTTTATGTGATGCTGAGGATCAAACCCAGTGCCTCATACATGCTAGGCAAGAGCTCTACCACTGAGCCACAACCCCAGCAACCTCGCTGTGACTTTTGAACAAAGTATATGAACTCATCTGTTCTACCTTACCCCTGTGCTCCTGGGGTGCTCCCTGGTGGTCCTGAGGGAGGGACTTGGCCTTGGAATCCTTCACATGTCCTGACTGTCCCTGGGATGTGTGAGTATACTCAGGCCTCTGGGGTTTGGTTTCAGAATGTGTGTCTTGGGCCCTGTGTGAACCAGAACTTCCTACGTCAGGCTGACCTCAGCGACTTCACCCCAAAAGGTCAGTACCCAGGAGGACCAAGTAGGTAGGCGGGTGGAGGGACAGGGTGTGCATTTAAAGACAAGGTTTCTGGCTTTGGAAGGTAAAATGAGACCAGTAAGAATTAAGGTGTTTTGCAAGGGCCAGACTCACAGTGCTTCATCCTTATCCTCTCCAGAACTGTGATAAGAGCCTGGAGATGCTAAGGACCAGGGCCACGATTCTCTCTGTCTGGCTAGGGTCAATAGGGCGTCTACCTCTGCTGGAACATGGGCTCAGAGGAGATCAACAGTGTGTCTGAGTTGTGCCCTGCTGGAGCCCCAGCGTCTGGAAAAGCATGTGGCACAGTTAGATACCCAGGAGATCTTTGCTGGAGAAAGGAGGGAGGACCATCCTCTCAGTCTCCACGCCGAGTCTCAGAACACAACTAGGAGTAAGGACTGGGACAGGTCTGCAGGGAGTGGTGCTGCGACCAGCATGGCTGTTAATTCAGAAACAGGTGAGAGGCAATGGGGCATTAGAAAAGACAAACAGACTCACAGAGAGAAAAAGCTGAGATCAGATGGGACATTATCCTCTGATGGAGAATAATGACCCAGAGCTAACTTAGAACATTTATTATATAGGTTTTATCATCAAAAGCGTTTTCTGTGAGAAAGTTTCTTCAAAGCATGCAGGATTGAAGGTCAAAGACTAGTGGCCAATTATAATGATCAACTTGCACTCATAATTCCTATCCCTGGGCTGGGGTTGTGACTCAGGGGCAGAGCACTTGCCTCGCACATGTGAGGCGCTGGGTTCGATCCTCAGCACCACACTAAAAAATAAAAAACAAAATAAAGATATTCTGTCCATCTATAACTAAACAATATTTTAAAAAAAAAAAAATAATAATTCTCTATCTTTGGCAAGGGGTGTCTGGACTCAGGGTCAAGATGGATAATCCCATGCCTAGCACAGAACCTCCTTTAAGCAGGGCATCACCACAGCAACTGGGCAGTCTTGACCTACACCTTTGCACAGGAAGTTCCCAGCATGGGCACAGCTCTTGCTGTAGGACAACCAGAGACCGTGATTTAAATCACCACTCTCAACAGTGTGGGGCTGACCTGTGGCAGAGAGAATAGGGTGGCTCCAGGCTAGGCACCAGGTGGTGATGAGGGAATGGGCAGGGGACCCTCCCACCTGGGTACATTTACTTTCCTCCTCCAGCAGACAGGACCCCACTTCCACCAGATCCAGAGGCCCCAGGGTCCCAGCTGTCTGCCCTCATGTCCATCCAAGGAAAGGCCTGGCTCCTTACTGGCACTGCCTACATTAGTCCCATCAGAGCCCAGGAGTCTTATAGGGTCTGTGAACTCCTAAGCCAGCACAGAAAATGGCATCAATGAGGACATCTGTGTATTTATCTGAGGATCTGATTTGATGTTCTCAACAGTCTCACAAGTACTTGTGACCTGGAAAATGGTTACAAACCACAGATCTCAGGCCTGTAGGGCACTGGAATGACGCCATCTGTGGCAGGGGGCAGCAGTTCAGTAGTCCCACCCACATAAGGGAAATCAGCCCCAACAGTGTGAGGCCAGTCAGTGCTTGGAAGCCAGTGACCCTAAGTGGGCTTCGGGAGTAGAATGATGTTGTGGAACCATAGGCACAAGAGCAGGAGATTAGGGATTTGAAACTGCCTTGTTTTTTGTTTTTTGTTTTGGTACCAGGGATTGAACACAGGGGGCGCTTAACCACTGAGCCACATCTCCAGCCCTTTTTAAAAATATTTTATTTAGAGACAAGGTCTTGCTGAGTTTCCTAGGGCCTCACTAAGATTGCTGAGCCTGACTTTGAACTTGTGATCCTCTGGTCTCAGCCTCTGAGCCGCTGGGATTACAGGCATGCACCACCAGCCTTTGTGGCTGGGTTGTTTGGCCCTAGCCGCTCTGCTAAGAGAGTGGACTGCCTTCAGCTGGAGGCCTCTGCTGAACCTCAGATGACATCCCAGGCCCAAAATCTGGAAGCTTCTGTGAGGCTTCAGAAGTTACTCCAAGGTCTCCATGTAATGTGACCACCTCTTGACACCAAAGAGGTCATAAACTCAAGAAGGGAGTCTCCAGGGCCTCCCAGGACGCTTGGGACTCCTAGGAATCTTCCTCCACCAGAAGAATACATGGGGGTCACCCACACCCCCTAACCCCACCTATAGTGGTCTCCATTCACCTAGGACTTTCCTCTCCCCTGAGCACCCCACGTCCCAAGAAACCCTCAGTCCAGGCAACCAGGGATGATGGGTCACCCTATCTATGATCTCTCCCCACCATCTCCCTTCCCTTAGACCTAGAATGGAAGGCTCAGTCTACCATTGTCCAAGTAGGGGCAGCCATTTGGTGGCTTGAGGGTCCCATAAGGACCACCCACCCCTACCCAGAATGCCTCCAGTCTGGAAAGGGCCCTAGAAAGCAAATGGCATTCGAACTCTCATATGCCCAGGGAGTCCTGGGGTACAGGAGCTCATCCCACTTCACCTTTGTGTCCAGTCATCACCCTCACCAGTAGTTTAAATTCAGCATCTGACTTGAGCAATGGCTCCCGTGTTGGGGTCCTGGGTGGTTCGTAAGGGAACAGCCAAGCATGCTGGTCCTGGCCAGGGATGGTAGGACTAAAATGGACCTTCCAGAGGTCCTGTTTCCTTCTGGCCTGCTCCCCTTTGGGCACCTGGTTCATCATCTATCTTCTTTCTGACATCGCCTGGTTACAGGCAAGCTCCGAGCTTCCCACACATCAGAGTGTGCCCACCCAGTTCCTGCCCGGTGATTTGTCTTACTGGATGATTGGTGGTGTCATTGGGCCCCAGCTTGATTCCCACCGTGCCTGCCTCTGCCTCTGCCTCTATCTGCAGTTGGAACTTTCAAGATTCCCGATGACTTTGAGGAGCGCATAGAGCAGCAGATCATCGGGTCCACAACCAAACAGCTCACCCAGACTGACTTCCCGCTGCAAGCCTATGAGCCCAAGGTGCAGGTGCCCTTCCAGGTGCTGCCAGGCCAGTGCCCCCGAAAGATTGAGATTGAGAGGTACGGCTGGGTGGACTGTAGGGAGGGCCTGTCCTCTGTGGGGTGACATCTACCTAACTCAAAAGGTGAGGGACTACAGACCATTAGGTGACTATCTCTGTGGCAGATTCTATGCAAAAATATTCAAATTTTCTAGTTCTTTTTTTCTTTAACAGGAACAAATGGGTTTTCCTTGCTGTGGAATCGGAGAGGGTAGAATTTAGGTCAATGAAGTGGGACTGCCAGGGCAGGACAGAAGTGCATTTGTGACCCAGGACCTCAAAGGGGTCCACATCACTACCATCACAATCCCCAGGTCTCTCAGGAGTCAGACCCCAAAGGAGAGTGTCACAGGAAAGCAGGGAGCTGAAACTCCAAACCTCGGTTCTTGTGTTCCAATGAAAGAAAATTTAAAGTCAGACACCAAAAGCCATGTACGAGAACTTTATTATAAGTGAAAGTAAAGAGAAAGTGAAGTAAAATAAGGTAAAAGCAAAGTAAGGCTTAAGCAAAGAGCACTCTCAAGAGAGAGAGAGTGGGCCATCTCTGAGGAGAGAATAACAAAGGAGACAATACTGTCCCCATTTATTGGTTTTATGGTTGACTTGAAAACTGAGGTCCTCCTTTCACCAATCAGGTGTTCAATTCCTCCTTCACGTTGGGTGGTGGAGTTTTTGACCTTAGTTGGTCCCCTCCAGAACAGTCCTGGTGGCCATCCTATTTAGGCGGGCTTCATCTACAAGTCAATTCCATGTTAATGTGGCACTGGGGTCAGCAGCTGGTCAGAAGTTATCATAGCATGCCTGCGCTACTAAAGGATCTTCCTTCCCAGACAATTGGAGACACTTATAGCCGTAATTCCTAACTTCACATCAACCTCAGTGGACCCTGTCAAGAGCTAGTCCCGTTGATCCTTTTCTCTCGATGTGTTTTACAAAGAGCTCCCTTGCTTTTGTTTGTCTTCTACAGATGAACTGCCACCATTTGATTTCTTAAGATAGTTTAAAGAAGGACCCTAAAGTAATTTAAGGAACACTTTGTGAACTCACCATGTATTTTACTGCTCATTGCTAGCTACTACCTAACAAGAGCATTGGGGCTCACTAGAGGAGCCCCACACATAAGCCAAGCTGTCCTAAGAACCCCTCCCTGCCCTTCCAGGAGAAAGCGGCAGTACCTGAGCCTGGACATTGAGCAGTTGCTGGCCGATGAAGGCATCAACTCCAATGACCTCATGCCCAGGCACCCAGACCCCCAAAACCCCCAAACCATTGAACAAGGCCATGACCCGCTCTTCCCCATCTATCTCCCACTGAAGGTAAGCCGGGTTACCATGGATTGCCAATGGAGATGGGATGGGAGTGCAGTACCCTGGCTGAAACTCAGGAGTCAGACCCCAAAGGACAGCCCCACTTCAACCACACTACTTACCTGTCAATCATAGCAACTGAATAATCATAACCCACCCCAGGTGCCTTAATCATAGTAGATTGGAGTAGGAGGGGCTCCTGTGATCCCTGGGAGGCTGATTCTCTGCTTCTTCCCTGGAATCCTGGGCAGTCTGTGTGTCCCCCGACCCCCACGGGTACCTAGATATAGCCAGATTGGACTGTGGAGACCAGGGATGGAGGAGGGGAAACAGTGCTGCCCCTAGGGATGCAAATGGGGAAACAGAGTCAGAGGAGGAGAAAGAGGGAGCATAGCCTGGCTCTGGCTTCAGCTCCTTCCACTTCCTCTCTGTGTCCTGAGTGTCTCTGGGGACTCTGAATGCAGATGCACATCATTCTTCTGGTGGTGGATGACTGCCTTCCCATGGTGTGCTCAAGAAACCCAAGAGCTACCTGTTCTCTTGGGCTGGATGTTCTGGGGCAGTGGGGAAGAGAGTCCACATCCTGCCCTGAGTCCCCAGAAGCCCTCTGCCTGAGCCTTAGGTGGCTTGTCTGGACAAGGGTCCAGGGTTTCCCTCTCCTTCAGAACCAGTGTGCTCCTGGGAGCAGCAGAGGAAGGGGTCTATCCTCCCAGTCACCTGCAGCTCCTCCATCTGGGAGGCAGCCCCATCCTCTGGCATGCTCAGTTCTACCCGGCCACTAGGGGAGCCACTTCCTCTGGACCTTTGCCTGCTTTCCCCTAGGTATTTGACAATGAGGAATTTGACTGTCGCACCCCCCAAGAGTGGATCAACATGGGCTTGGAGCCAGGGTCAAAGGACAGGAAACCAGTTCCTGGAAAAGCCCTCCTGCCCATAGACGACTTCCTGGGGCACGGTGAGAGCAGGGCCAGCCTGGGGTGGGTTACCATCTTGTCAGCTGCAGTCCTGTCAAGAACTCCCGGGCTCCCCTGGCAGCCATGGGTGGTAAGGGGCCGTTTGAGGCTGACATACAGGCCAAAGAGCTTGTCACACGGAGGCAAGAAATGCAGGGACCAGGATGAACATTGTCAGGAGAACTGGGAACAAGACAGTTGGATAGTGTCTAGTGTTAAATAAATAAATTTAAATGTTTTGATTTATTGCTAACAAAAGTATACATGCTCATTGGAAATATTAAAGGTAAATGCATAAGGTACCCAGCTAGACCCTTCCATCCTACCGACCCAGAAATCACCATTGTTTTATCCGTAATGGTGGCCTCTCAATTTTTACCTCTGTGTGGACAACACACACCATTGCACACATTCACAATCACATCTGTAATCACACTTGCACACATCCCACACCCTCATACACACACAATAGCACTCATATATACACTTTACCAGTCACCTATTCATAACCACTATCACACATACCCATTGGATGCTGCTCAGATTTTCGGTGTCTCGGCCTCACTTTTGTCTGCCCACGGAGTGCCCCTGGCTCCTCCTTTGGCCTCTGTCTGTCCCGGTGGCCATGGAGGCCCTTTCTAGTTGCTTGCTGTGAAGAACAAGGTGAGTAGCCATGGCCGCCATCTAGGCCTACAAGGCTGGGTGTCTGTGCAGGCTTCCTAGCAAACCAGGCGTCCTAAGTTTGGAGGTAGGAGGTGACCATTTCTCCATGCAGGGCAGAAGGCAGCTTTGCTCCCTGCCTCTTGGATGAACATGAGTGGAGAATGGGGCCAGTCAGCCAGGCCCTAGGTGGGAGGCAGGACTAATAGCAGTGACTGGCCAGGTGTGGTGGTGCACACCTGTCATTTCAGTGGCTCAGGAGGCTGAAGCAGGAGGATCGCAAGTTCAAAGCCAGCCTCAGCAACTCAGCAAGGGTCTAAGCAACTCAGAGAGAACCTGTCTTTAAATAAAATCAAAATAGGGCTGAGGATGTGGCTCAGTGGTTGAGTGTCCTCTGAATTCCATCCCTGGTACCAAAAAAAAAAAAGAGTAATGACTGGTTTTAAGATTGCACAGCCTCCAGGAAGCTCACAGTGAGTCCACTGAGCAGGCTGCAAATTTGTTTCATTTAAAAATACTTCAATGCTGGAATCAATTTCTCTGAACCAGATAAGAGGCCCAGAATATTCCCTTCACTTTGAACTTAATTACAAAAATAACTTAACTCAGTGGTTCCCAGATCTCCAATTCCTGGTGATAAAACCAGGGGCAGCATCAACCTCAAGGGCACTGAGTACCAGCCTCTCCTCTTCTCGTGGTAGCCAGAGCCCTGGGGCAAGGAGGGGCTGGCAGAGAACAGAGCAGTTTTCTGTCAAAACCCTCTCATTTTCCTCTGGGGGCTTCTTGTGACATTTTTTTCTTTAAGTTGAGCCAAGATAAGGTCAGCATTTTCAAAAAGGAAACTTACTAGGAAGAAAGGGAAAAGCAAAATCAAATCAAAGCAAGGGAGTAATACAGCAGCAACCTCCTGCACCTGTCTGGTATCAAGAGGTGGGAACCAGTTTTCTTAGAATTCCAGCCCTTCCTTCCTCAACGCAGTCCGTAGAACCCATCAGTTTGTTTTATGCCACTGTATGATAAAGCATCCTCTCCTGCATACCAAGAGTGTGCTTCTTCCTTCTTCCACAGTTCATTGAGCACCTACTATGCACCAGTTTCCATCCAAGGTCCAGGTCCACAGCTATGACCAAGATGGGACAAAGTCAATTCTGCTCTTAGGGGGCTGACACTAGCATGAGGAGGCTGACCATGAACCAGTAGATGAGGCATATAGAAGGGGCAATAGGTTAGACAGTGCCTGGGGCAGAGGTGCTATTTTAGGCAGAGTCCCTTCTCCAAGGAGAAGCCACTCAAGCAGGGAATGAACTAGTGAAGAGGCCACCAGGCAGGTGGCACAGCCAATGCAAAGGCCCTGAAGAAAGAGCAAGTTGTAAAGGCATAGGGACAGACAGACATCCATTGTGGCTGGATGGGGACTGGGGACAGGGCAGTGGCAGGAGGCGAGCTAGAGCAGAGGGCAAAGGAGCTTGGCCTGAGGAGTAGTGGGAAGCCACTCCTGACTAGCCAAGGCCCAAGAACAACTCTGGGCCCATTGCAGGGCAGTGGTCTGCTATCCTGGGGCTCAATAGCCAGGGCAGCCTCTGGGGAGGGCTCCACACTGGCCTTGGTCACTTTGAAGGCATCTAGCCTATCTATGATGGCCATCCATACAGGCCCTCAAAAGGTTTCTTGTTTGCTTGGGGCTTTCGTGCCTCCTGGCCCAGCCTCCTTTGTCCTGTATCTGTCTCTGCCCTGGTGGGGGTCATGCAGACAGGCCTCGTCCTTTGGGGTCCTCCTGTGGCCAGGAGGTTCCAAAGAGGCCAACTCAGATGCAAGGAAGAGGGATCCTTACTCTGCTGGAGCCAGACAGGGTGTTCTGGTGGGAGAGAGGCCAGTCTAGTGGCCTCTGAGATCCATTCCCAGCACCTGTTGCCACACTCAGGTCCTTCCCCACCCCCATGGCAGCAATCACTAGTGAGGTGTCCCTTCCTGTTTCAGAGGACCCCAAGAGTCCAGAACTGATCTATAAATGGTGTGAGGTTGGTGTTCTGGACTATGATGAGGAGAAGAAGCTGTACCTGGTGCATAAGACGGATGAGAGAGGCCTGGTCCGAGACGACACGGGGATGCCCATCCTGAATGGAGGGGTCACTTCGATAGGTATGAGCTCAGCCCCTGCCCCAGGCAGACCCCCAGCTCAGGCCAGGCCCAGCCTGTGACTGTCGCCAGCCCTTCCAAGGGCATCACCAGCTCAGATCTGAATGCTGTCTTGCTCGATTTGATCCGTGGCTGTCTGGACCCTGACCAGTAAGAACCAGAGGGCAAGTGTCTCAGAGACCCCAGGGAGGGCAAATGGCCATTATTTGGCATGTCGACTCTGAGCAGCTGGCAGTGTGCTTCATTTAGCATGATGTTGAAGGACCCTGAGGCCATCAAATGAGCCATATCTGTCCCGGGTGTGGTGTTCAGCCCAAATGACCACCCTTGTAGAACTCCTTGTCTGAGCACAGGCCTTTACAGTTTTTTTTTTTTTTGGTACCAGGGATTGAACTCAGGGGCACTGGACCACTGAGCCACATCCCCAGCCCTATTTTGTGTTTTTGTTTTTGTTTTTTTTTAATATTTTGTTTAGTTGTAGATGAACACAATATCTTTATTTATTTTATGTGGTGCTGAGGATCGAACCCAGTGCCTCATGTATGTGAGGCAAGTGCTCAACCGCTGAGCCATAGCCCCAGCCCCTCCTATTTTGTGTTTTATGTAGAGACAGGGTCTCACTGAGTTGCTTAGTGCCTCGCCATTGCTGAAGCTGGCTTTGAACTCACGATTCTCCTGTCTCAGCCTCCCAAAGTGCAGGGATTACAGACGTGCGCCACCACGCCCGGCTCCCTTTACAGTTTTCAAAGCACTTTCACATTCATCCACGACACCCTGTGGGGTGGGCAGAGCAGGGAGTGTTTTCATATCCATTTCACACATTCAACAGGGGTTCAGAGAAGGGAAGCAATGTACTCAGGGCCACAGTCCATCGGTGACACAGCTGGCTAGAACCCTGTCCCTGACCCAGAGAGCCTAACCGCATGCCCCTTTCTCCCTCCTACTCTGCCTCCCAGGCAGGCCACCTCTTCTGATCTGTCAGTACTGGGTGCCACGGATCCAACTCCTTTTCTGTGCTGAGGACCCTCAAGTGTTCGCGCAGCGTGTGGTCCAAGCCAATGCCCTGCGCAAGAACACAGAGGCCCTGCTGCTGTACAACCTGTATGTGGACTGCATGCCCACCGAGGGCCAGCGGCTCATCAATGAGCAGAGCCTGAACAGGATCAAGCAGTGGGCCATGAGCACACCCCGGATGCGCAAAGGTCCCCCGTGAGTCCCTACGCTGCCTCCTCCTGGAAGTCTTTCTATGGGGAAGTACTACCAGGCCGGTAGAGCTCCCTTGGGATTCATCTGTGTGGGGCTGTCTTGTCCATTGCACTATGGACTTGTTGGGCCCCCAGATGTTCATCTCCAGATCCCTCATTATCAGGATGGACTCATGGAGCTGGGCGTGGAGGTGCACACTTATAATCTCAGTGGCTGAGGAGGCTGAGGCAGGAGGATCGCAAGTTGAAAGCCAGCCTGAGTAATTCAGTGAGGTCCTAAGCAACTTAATGAGACTCTGTCTCAAAATAAAAAAAAAAAGGGGCTGGGGATGTGGCTCAGTGGTTAAGCACCCTTGGGTTCAATCCCTGGTACCTCCTCCCCAAAAAAGAGTCATGGATTCTTACTTTAGTGGAAAGGGTATGAAGCATTACTACCATTTTTTTTTTATTTCAGTGGTCAAATTTGGCCAAGGGGAGCCTCTTCAAGGTACTTCCTATGTGTTTTTGACATGTTCCCCTCATTGTGTGAGCATGTCTTTACTTTCTGGCACATTGAGAAGTTCCAGGCTTA
This sequence comes from Geosciurus inauris, assembly GCA_004024805.1. NCBI lineage: Eukaryota > Metazoa > Chordata > Mammalia > Rodentia > Sciuridae > Geosciurus > Geosciurus inauris. The sequence continues at coordinate 23,586 of PVHX01019851.1, forward strand.
ACTTGTGCTTTCCCAGATCCAGTCCTGAAATCAACTTCTTCTCCAAGGTGCTCTGGTTCCTTCTAGTGGGGAATTTAGAGGGCAAGATTTGGGCATTAGAGGTACATGTTGCTTCTGGGAAATCATTGCTTCAAGGTTCTGAGAGCAGACAGATTTGGGAAATGATAAAGATATAAAATACTATTACGTGGCATTATATTATATATAACCTCCACACATACTTTTTTCCTATATGTATTGATCTAACCCACAAGTTCCTACTGATACCTTCAGACTGACTCTAACACCACAGGGCTCATCCTTGCTTTCATGTATTTGTTAATTCCCTCCTCTAGAAGAAAACTGGCTCCCACGATTCAAAGTACATTGACCTATTTGTTTAGTCCTAGAATACACAGAATGTATTCTAGTTTCAAACTACTAATCCATATCTTTTAGAAGAAAAACTCTAAGTGAACTTTTCTGTGTCTTTATTTAGTATCCTTTTTCTCTTTAGTCTTAGGCTTATAGTCCAAATACTACATTTGGAAGTTACTTAATTTGTTTCTTCCTACCCCTTTCAATGAGATGCCCTCTTCATTTTATAAACTACATCTTGGTTCATTTATTACATGTATATGTATGTATATATATATATATATACACACACACACACACACATATATAAACATTAAATATATAATATGTACTAAATATGTATACATATATATATATTACTCTGTAATATTCTCTCTCTGTATATGTATACTACTTACTGTATTTATTACTCAAAGACTTACTTAGGCCAAGAGCAGTGGTGCACACCTGCAATCCCAGCAGCTCAGGAGGCTGAGGCAGGAGGATCTCAAGTTCAAAGCCAGCCTCAACAATCTAGCGAGACCCTAAGCAACTCAGCATGTCTCAAAATAAAATATAAAAAAAGGGCTAGGGATGTGTCTCAGTGGTTAAGCACCCCTGTGTTCAATTCCCAGTACCAAAAGAAAAAAAGACTTACTCAGAGATCTGTCATTCTCCAATCCTGTTTACTCTATCCTGTTTACATCCTTCATTTTTCCACCCTGTTCCTACCACATGCTATAGGTATACAGTATCACTAGTTTCTGGTTTATCTTTTATTACATAAATGAGAATATATATATATATTTATGTTTTTAGACACATTTGTATTTTATTATACCTCCTTCTTTACATAAAGTTTCCTAAGTTTATATACATGAAACACACTTTAGAAAGTCTTTTTCATTTTGCTTTTTTCACTTACAATATACCAGAAATCAGTCCATACCAATTCATTGAGATTTCCCTCATCCCTTTTTACAACTGCATAGTAATCCATTGTAGGGATATACCATAATATATTCAGCCATTCTCTGAGATATGGGCACAGTTTATTTTGTAGTATTTTGTAATTCCAAAATACTTGTATGTTTGCATTTCAAAATGATGGAGGTGTTGCTTTGGGGTAAATTTTTAGAAGTAGAATCACTAAATAAGTGTATATATCAGTTTTGTTTATTGATTGATTGATTGGTGCCAGGGATTGAACCCAGGGGCACTTAGCCACTGAGCCACATCCCCAGCCCTTTTTATATTTTATTTTGAGACAGGGTCTCGCTAAGTTGCTTAGGGCCTCACTAAATTGCTGAGGCTAGCTTTGAACTTGAGATTCTCCTGCCTTAGCCTCCCAAGCTGTTGGGATAACAGGTGTACACCACTGTGTCCAGCCATATGTAGTTTTTTTAGGTATGGCTAAATTTCCTTCCACAAGAGGCTTACCATTTTGCACGCCCACCAGCAGTGTGTGAGACTGCCTGCTTCCCTGCAGGCTTTCCAAGAGTATATTTAATACTATCTAATTTTTTTGCCAGACTGGAAGGTAAGGAAGAAGTGGTATCTTAGTGTGGCTTTTGTTTTGTCTTATTATAAGTGAGATTGAGGGCTGGGGTTGTGCCTCAGTGGTAGAGTGCTTGCCTCGCATGTGTGAGGCACTGGGTTCGATCCTCAGCACCACATAAAATAAATAAAGGTATTGTGTTCATCTACAACTAAAAAAAATTTTTTTTAAAGTGTGATTTAATATCTTTTCCATCATTTCATATGATTAAAGATAATCTTTTTGTGACTTGCCTATTTATTTTTTGCTTGTTTTTTTCTTTCTCATGTTTGGGCTTTTTCTTTCCAGTTTCAAGAGTTGTTTGTGTATTAGGTATATTGGCTCTTTATCTGCAATAAATGTCATAAATATCTTCTCCTGGTTTTCCAGCTGTATTTTGACTTTTTATGGTGATTTTGCCACATAATAAAATAGTAAGGCAATTTTTTTTAAAAGATTTTTTTTTTTTTAGTTGTAGATGAACACAATGTCTTTATTTTATTGCTTTGTATGTGGTGCTGAGGATCGAACCCAGGGCCTCACGCATGCGAGGCAAGCGCTCTACTGCTGAGCTACAATCCCAGCCCCGTAAGGCAATTTTTAAATCTTATCTTCACCTGCATCTGAATTTTGAGTGAAGTTGGAAAATCTTGCCTTATACTGTGGTTTTCTTCTAGTACTTCTATAGTTTCGGTTTTTTGCATATATTTCCTGGATTCATCTTTATATGGTATGGATCTAAATTTTTATTTTTCCAAATGATTAACCAGTTGTCCTAGCAGCATTTTTAAAATATTTATTTATTTATTTTGTAGCAGAGATTGAACCCAGGGGTACTTAACCACTGAGCAACTCTCCCAGCCCTTTTTATGTTTTATTTTGAGACAGGGTCTCGTTAAGTTACTTAGGGCCTCACTAAGTTGTTGAGTCTGGTTTTGAACTCAAGATCCTCCTGCCGCAGCCTCCCAAGCCACTGGGATTACAGGCATGTGCCACCATGCCTGGCTTCATTCCTTCAATTGTTTATACATGTGCTCAACATGTGTGTGCTGGACACCCTGTAAATGCCAGGCCCTGTGCACAGCACAGCAGAAATGACCATGAGCTGGACCCCAGCCTCCCTGCACTGTCCCTTCCTACCTGATGCTCACTGTCTAGAGGGGCAGAGCCACTAAACATAGTGTGAGGAGTACCAGGATGGTGGGGGTGGAGGAGAACTTTGGAATCATACATAGGGCCTGCCCTCATCCTCAGGAAATGAGATGGGCCTGGGACAGAAACCCCAGACTAGTCAGGCCTAATGAGGGACTGAAAGGATAAGAGTGTGGCCACCAGCTGAAACAGTATATTGCAAAGGCTCTGAGGTGTGCAAGGCCCTGGAGTCTCCAAAGACTCAGAGGGGCTGCTTGTAGTGGGAATGGGGTAAGAATGGGGAGCCTAGCCAGGTGCAATGGCATACACTTGTAATCCCAGCACTTTGGGAGGCTGAGACCAGAGAATCGCGAGTTCAAAGCCAGCCTCAGCAACGGCGAGGTGCTAAGCAACTCGGTGAGACCCTGTCTCTACATAAAACACAAAATAGGGCTGGGGATGTGGCTCAGTGGTTAAGTACCCCTGAGTTTAATCCCCAGTACCAAAAAAAAAAACAAGAATGGGGAGCCTGGTCCAAAGAAGGTAGGAAGGGACCAATGGGAAGGGCCTTTTGGATCGCCTAAAGAGATTGGGCTCTACCTTAAGATCCAAAAGAGGCAGGGATGGGTTTTAAGCAGAAGGATGTGATCAGATTTGAGTTTTTTAGGGAGCAGTTCAGAGTGGGTGGAGGTGGGAACTGGGGGTTGGGGGGGGACTTGGCACTGGGACAACATTGAGAAGCTGGAAGCCAAATGCACAGGCTCAGGGACTGATATGAGGGGGGCTATAAAAGGAGCAAGGAATAAGGGGCTAGGAGGTTATTGGCTCAGGGGCCCATGGATCCACAGGAAGCTTCAAGCTCATGTCCCCAGATCTATGCCAGAACAGAGCCTGCACCACAGCTGGCCCACAGCACGGGGTCGTCTGGATGTGTGGAGCCCCTGACCACCCCCCAACTCCCTCTCTATGGACAGGGTCCTTGAGCACCTCAGCAATCTCACCAGAGAAGTAAGCCTGGACTATGAGCGTAGCATGAACAAGATCAACTTTGACCAAATTGTCGCCTCCAAGCCTGACACATTCTCCTATGTGACCCTGCCCGAGAAGGAGGAGGAAAAGGTGCCAGAGCAAGGTGAGAGTTGTTAGACCCCAAGGCCATCCACCTGGTCAGTGCCCGCTCCTATCTCACCCTGTAGGATCACCTGTCCTGCTGCTATGGGCCCCACGAGCCTGACATTCCTCTGCACCCACCCTGTCCAGAGCATTCATATCCTTTTATCACTGCCAGAAAGAGCTCTGATCAGGAGAGGGATAGAAGTGGCGCTAGCCTACAATCCAAATGGCTCAGGAGGCTGAGGCAGGAGGATAATTAGTTCAAAGCCAGCCTCAGCAAAAGCGAGGTGCTAAGCAACTCAGTGAGACCCTGTCTCTAAATAATACAAAATAGGGCTGGGGATGTGGCTCAGTGGTCAAGTGCCCCTGAGTTCAATCCCCAGTACCCCCCTGCCAAAAAAAAGCATGTGGCTGAGTAATGCAGAAGCCACAAGGTAGCTTGTACAAGGAAAACCATCACTCAGAAGTAGATGCCAGGGTATTTTTGATGGTCAGGTCTCAAGGACACATAGCCCTTTCTTTCTCCAGTAGCAAGAATAGGGCTGGCATCACTGCAGCCCCATGAACACATGGCAGACTGAGTCTCAGAGCAGGATGTCAGGTCCCCCAGGAAATCTCTGCTTTGAGTTCAAGGATCCCTGCTAACTCCATTTCCTGGACCTGGCTTTCCTACATGCTGGGCCCAGGACATGGGTTGGGGTGTGGACAGCAGGGTAGGCTCTGAGGGGCCCTGGTGCCCACATCATCCTTCCTTGGGGTTCTAGGGCAGGCTCTAGGCAGGCCTCAGGTTGACTGCAGCACGGATGGGAGAGGACAGAGAGAGACCACAGTCTCCACGCATTTCTCAAAGGGGCCTGTGACCAGGGAGGCCTGGAGTTTATCCTTTTCCCAGAGCAGGCAACTCACTGTGGGTATTGGGGCCACTCCAGCAAGCTGTGGGAAAGAGGGGTTCTGGGAATGAGGCTCTCTCTTTGGGGGAGGAGGCAAGAGCCCTGTCCCTCCACCAAGCACCCTGTAAATGTGTCCTGACCTCTGGTGGGTCCTAGGCAAGTCTAACGCTGGCCCTGGGCTCCTACCCCTGCAGGCCTGGTGAGTGTCCCCAAGTACCCCTTCCGAGAGCAGAAGGAGGACTTCACCTTTGTGTCCCTGCTCACCCGGTCCGAAGTCATCACAGCCCTGAGCAAGGTGCGAGCTGAGTGCAACAAGGTGACTGCCATGTCGCTGTTCCACTCCAGCCTCTCCAAGTACAGCCGCCTGGAGGAGTTCGAGCAGATCCAGTCTCAGACCTTCTCCCAGGTGCCTGGATACCCAGGCATGGTGGGCGGGCATGGCCGGGCCCTTGGAGCCAACATAACAGAATCCCTGGGAAGCTCAGGCTTAGTCGGTCACTTGAGACCAGGCCATGGCCTCCTCCTAAGCCTTGTTGAAGCCTGTGGTGGGGCTTGTCTTGCAAAGAAAAGGAGAGTCTGGATAGGCTCCCTTCCTAATCACTTCCTGCCAGTCCTGGTTGCTGTGGGGCAGATCTCTTGACTTATGAAGAGGAGCAGAAAACCCCACTTCTGTGTCTACCCGAGGATCAGATGTGAGGGAAGCAGAAGGCAGTCTCTCTCCACTCCATTTACGTCATTCTGCGTGGGTGTATGTATATATACACGCACGTGTGTGCGTGCATGCACCTTTCCCTTGTCTCTGTGTCTCTGTCTCTCTTCATGGCTGGAGGAAAAGCCCTGCTCCTACATCTTTCTCTCTCTCCCTCCTTCCCCACTGAGCAACCCTGGCCCTTGCGGGGCATGTGAAGATATTGTCAGGGTTTGTGTTTTAGTCAGCTGTGACTAAAAGACCAGACAAGAACAATCTAAAGGGAGGAAAAGTTTATGTGAGGGCTCACAATTTCAGAGGTCTTAGTCCCTAGACAGCTGGCTCCATTCCTGGAAGGGGTGGGGGGGGCTCAAGGTGAGGCTTAAGATCATGGCAGATGAGTGTGGTGGAAAGAGGTGGCTCACATGATGATCAGAAAGCGGAGAGGGACTCCTCTAGCCAGATACAAGATATGTACCCCAAAGGAACACCCCCAAGGACCCACCTCCTCCAGCCACAACCTACCCACCTTCAGTCACCACTTGGTTAATCCCATCTGGGGATTCATTCACTGATTGGGTTAAGGCTCTCACAACCCAATCATTTCTCCTCTAAGCCTTCTTGCATTGTCTCACACATGAGCTTTTGGGGGACACCTAACATCCATAACACTTTGGCAGTGAGTTGGGGTGGGAGAGATCCCTCAGATGAGTCCTGAGGCCATCTCAAAACTCCAGTGCGTAGAGTCCTCTAGCATAGCAGCTGTGGATGGTGGGTCCCTGGGGTGGCTTTGTGATGACTTCCGTGACCACTCCAGGTGCAGCTGTTCCTCAAGGACAGCTGGATCAGCACGCTGAAGGTAGCCATGCGCAGCAGCCTACGCGACATGAGCAAGGGCTGGTACAACCTTTACGAGACCAACTGGGAGGTGTACCTCATGTCAAAGCTGCGCAAGCTGATGGAGTTGATCAAGTACATGCTGCAAGACACACTGCGCTTCCTGGTGCAAGACTCACTGACCAGCTTCTCACAGTTCATCTGCGATGCCTGCTGCGGTGTGCTTGACTGTGCTGATGACATGGTCTGGGGGGAGGACCTCATAAACAGCCCCTACAGGTGGGGCCCTGCTGGGCACAGGTAGCTGTTCCTTGCCAGGCCCCAGTGGCTTGGTCCATGCAGCCAGGACCAGGATCCTAAGCAGCACCCCGTGGATGGTGGGTCTCTGGGGTGGCTTCATGGTAGTAGGAAGAGGGCTCTGAGGAGGGCTGTGTCCCCTAGGCTACCAGGCAATGCCCCACAAACCCTGGCTTGCATTTTGGTGACCCTGATACACTCCATCTTTGAGTTACTCAGCTGAGAAGTATTTTTGAGTGCTTGCCATAAAAAAGGCATGGTTCTATGGAAGAACCATAAAATAAACAATATCATGGATGATTTTGTTAGGGGCTAGGATAGATACTGGGGGTGGGCCTTTGCTGAGGGCTTCAGAGAGAAGATGACATCTGAGCTGAGACCTGAAGCATGAGAAGAAACAGGTTATGTTGGAGCTAGTAGGTGGAGAGACCAACCTGTGCAGAGGCACCCAGGGGACAGAGGACTTGGGACAGTAGAAGGACAGGCTGGCAAGTGTTGTTGGAGTGGGGAGGGGCAGAGAAGCCTTGTCAGGATGAAGCGGGAGAGGTTGTAGAGACCATTCCAGTTCATGAAGGGTTCCCTGGGATCACAATTAGGGGCTGGATTTAATCTAAGTGAGTCAGAAGCCATCATAGGGGCCCTGGCTGGGATCCAGACTTGAATCTTTCAGTGGGTTGTGGACATCTAAAGCCAAGGATATGGGCTTCCAGGGAGAGCTAGGCTGACCTGCCCTGAGAAGCTCAGGACAGGGAGATAGATGGTCCTTCCTCTCCGTGGTGCCTGGGAATCTCTGGGTACAAGGTAGTTGCAGAGGAACTTGACTGGCCAGGGTCTTTCTCTCTGGTAATTTGGAAGTATCTGGAAGGAGGAAGCCAGCATCATGTGTAGAGAAGCTCAAAAGTCATAGAACTGGCAGGAAGGGCAAGGGCTGCTCCTCAGACTCTTGTGCATAGTCAACCTGGCCATTGCCTCTCAGGCCCCGGAAGAATCCCCTGTTCATTGTGGACCTAATGCTGGACAGCTCAGGGGTACACTACAGCACACCACTGGAGCAGTTTGAGACAGCTGTGCTCAACCTCTTTGACAAGGGAATCCTGGCCACCCATGCCGTGCCCCAGTTGGAGAAGGTACGTGGTGCAGCTTGGCCAGGTCCTGGGTACCTGCTTCCCTGGCTGCTAGTGGCTCTCCAAGCTGCAGGGTGCTGCCCCCAATATCAGAGCTGTTAAGTTCTACAATGGGCCTCCCCACTTGTGGGCAGCATGCTTGGCCCTATGGTTCTCAAATATCTTCTTTAATCCTCACTGTAAACTGAATTGTGAGCTATTAACATCTCCAATTTGTAGACCTAGACAAGTTCAGTTTTTCGCCTCAGTCCCAGAGCTGCATGAGTGAGAACTGCAATTTGAATCCTGGACTTGCAGGACTAATCCTGCCACAGTCATGAATCCCGCTTCTTTGATCCCACCCAGCTCCTGGCTTTTCTCTCTCTCTCTCTCTCTCTCTTTTTTTTTCTTTTTTTGCCAGAGGTTGAACCCAGGAGCACTAAGCCACTGAGCCATATCCCCAGTCCTTTTTAAATTTTATTTAGAGACGGGGTCTCGCTGAGTTGCTGAGGGCCTCACCAAGTTGCTGAGGCTGGCTTCGAACTCATGATCCTCCTAACTCAGCCTCCAGAGCCACTGGGACTGGCCTCTTGCTTCATCTTGAGAGTGGACATGGGCCAACACCCACACAGGGGACTAGTGTACCCAACTGCATGTAGCCTGCTCCCCAGACCCAAAAACCCTGCAACTCAAGTCCCATCTCATCTCCCCTGCTGGTCAGTCAGCAACATGGTTGTCCCTTCTGCTCTTTTCCTTGGCACTGGGCTGAGTCAGGCCAGGCAGAGGAAGATGTTGTCCCTCAGTGGGCCTTATGGTAGCTTCTGGCCTTGTATTTGTCTGCAGCCCCCTGTAAGGCTTGCCACTTCATGCTCTCCGTGCTTTGGGCACTTCCCCCAACTCAGTGTTGAGAGCACACCCTGCTCCCACTTGCCTAGCTCCTTGGGAGCACGCCTGCATCTCCAGTCCTCTGCCCACCCACCCCACAGCTCATCCAGTTCTGCCCCTTTTCTCATAGATGGTGATGGAGGACATCTTTATCAGCGGCAACCCTCTGCTAGAGTCTGTGGGGCTTCATGAGCCACTGGTGGAGGAACTCAGGTCCACCATCACCAATGCTCTGCGCAAGGCCATGATCCCCCTGCAGGCCTACGCCAAGGAGTACAGAAAGTACCTGGAGCTGAACAACAATGACATCAATGCCTTCCTCAAGTGCGTGCTTGCGTGTGTGTATGCATTCAAATCTGAGCGTGTCCACGCGTGTACCCCTACCCACCTGGCTCACCCTGCTGTGCCCCTCACGTGTGCACCCTGTCCTAAGGGCCTACCAGACACAGTGTCCATCGGCAGAGGTGGTGCGGGAGGTGGTACTCACCCACCTGAAGGAGAAAGAGATCCTCGACAACTCACTGCCCAGCAGTATCGTCATCGGGCCCTTCTATATCAATGTTGACAATGTCAAGCAGAGCCTGTCCAAGAAGCGTAAAGCCCTGGCCACTTCCATGCTAGACATCCTGGCCAAGAACCTGCACAAGGAAGTGGACAGTGTAGGTGCCCAAACCCCTTGCCCCAGTGACCACAGCTACATACAAGCATCCTTGCATATATGGTGTACTCCCATGAGCAAATGTACCCAGGTAGGGTCAGGGGTGCCTGCAAATGCCTAGGCTAAGGGAAGGAACTGGAAGTCCTCCTGTCTTTTTTTTTTTTTTTTTTTTTGGTATTTGTAGATGGTCAGTATGCCTTTATTTGTTTATTTTTATGTGATGCTAAGGATCGAACCCAGTGCCTCACACATGCTAGGCAAGCGCTCTGTCACTGAGCCATAGCTACAGCCCCAGTCCCCCTGTCTTGATCCCTGCCTGCCTGCAGGGAGCTGTCCCATGTAGGAGATTGCTATCTGCCTTCCC
>PVHX01019852.1:8802-33517 GCA_004024805.1 Geosciurus inauris
GTACCAAAAAAAAAAAAAAAAAAGAACAGGAGCCTCTACTTTGGGGGCTGAGACAGGAGAATCATGGGTTCAAAGCTGGCTTCAGCAAAGGTGAGGTGCTAAGCAACTCAGTGAGACCCTGCCTCTACAAAAAACACAAAATAGGGCTGAGGATGTGGCTCAGTGGTTGAGTACCCCCTGAGTTCAGTCCTGGGTACCAAAAAAAAAAAAAAAAAAAAACAGGCAGGAACATCTTTGTATGAGATTGTCTTACAAACTGAAAGATATAGGGCTGGGGACATATAACTCAGTCGGTAGAGTGCTTTCCTTGCATGCACAAGGCCCTGGGTTCAATCCCCAGCACCACAAAACAAAATAAACTGAAAGACATTTAACTATTTAGAATTCCTGTTTCCCCTATGCAGCATATGCCAGGAGTAAGTAGGACTGGCATTATAAAAACCATTTTCCATTTCCTCCTAATGGTGAGCTACATCCCTTGCTAAGGAGCTACTGAGTTTGAGAATTAATCTGAGAGTACTCTCTGCAAGTATTATTATACATGTGTGAAATGCTTGTCTTTAAAATAGGCAAGGGGAAGCCGGGTGCGTTGGCTCAAGCCTGTAATCCCAGCACTTAGGGAGGCTGAGACAGGAGAATCACGAGTTCAAAGCCAGCCTCATCAATGGTGAGGTGCTAAGCAACTCAGTGAGACCCTGTCTGTACATAAAACACAAAATAGGGCTGGGGATGTGGCTCAGTGGTTGAGTATCCTTGAGTTCAATCCCTGGTACACCCTCCCCACCTCCCAAAAAAAAAATAGGCAAGGGGTTGTGGCTCAGTGGCAGAGTGCTTGCCTGGCATTTGTGAGGCACTGGGTTTGATTCTCAGCACCACATATAAAGATCCATTGACAACTAAACAAATAGTATTTAAAAAAAAAAAAAAAAAAGACGGGCTAGGAATGTTGTTCAGTGGTTAAGGACCCCTGGGTTCAATTCCCAGTACCCACCTTCCCCTCCCAAAAAATAGGGGAGAACTGGGCTACTGGGCTTGGTGGCACACACCTATAATGCCAGTGGCTCAGGAAGCTGAGGCAGAGGATCGAGAGTTCAAAGCCAACATCAGCAATTTAGGGAGGCACTTAGCAACTCAGTGAGACCCTGTATAATAAAATATTAAAAAGGTCTGGGGATGTGGCTTAGTGATTAAGTGCCCCTGGGTTCAATCCCCAGAACCAAAAAAAAATCTGAAGATCAGCTTATTAATGATAACTTGGGAAAGTGCAGCAAATAAAAAGATTTTTTTTTTTTTAAGATTTTTTTTTTTTTTTTAGTTGTAGATGAACACAATGTCTTTATTTTATTGCTTTGTATGTGGTGCTGAGGATCGAACCCAGGGCCTCACGCATGCAAGGCAAGCGCTCTACCGCTGAGCTACAATCCCAGCCCCATAAAAAGATTTTAACTCAATATTTTTCAAAATTGTTTTAGCTTCACGTGAATTTCCTTAAGTTTTCTGCAGATGAGGTTCCTAGGGTGCTGGTTCAGGAAGCTTGGCGTCTCATGGCTCAGGAGGAGAAAAGAGACAAAAGATGCTGGTTGTGTATAAGAGACAGCCTTTTGAATGGTAGCCCTGTCGTAAGAGATGGCCTTAAGTAATGTGGCTTGGGGATGTAGCTTAGTGGTAGAGTTTCCCTGGGTTCAACCCTCAGTTCCAAAAAAAAAAAAATGAATAAGTAAACTTTTCTCCTAACAAATATACTCCTTTACTGGAGGATCTTTAAACTTAGAGATGTGTTGTTTATTATTTCCAAGACAGTAGTAAGCACCTACCATATATATGGTTTCATAAAATTTTCTATCAGACCTGATTTAGGTACAGGCATGGTGTTGCCCACCTATAGTCCCAGTAACTCAGAAGGTTGAGGCAGGAAGATTCAAAGTTTGAGGCAAGCCTCAGAAACTTAGCAAGACCCTGTCTCAAGATTTATAAAAAGGGTTGGGGATGTAGCTCAGTGCTAGAGTTTCTCTGGGTTCAACCCTCAGTTCCAAAAAAAAAAAAATGAGTAAGTAAACCTGATTTGGTGTATTTTTTTCTTTGCCCTCAGAAAGTAAATAGCTGTAGTATTTTCTGATTCTAAAAATAACATTGGGAGAAAAAAGTTTGACATTATTTGTCATTGTCTTTAATGGCAATATGGCATTTCATTGTATAAACAGATTGTTATTTTATCTATGTATATGAGTAGACCATATTGATGCACATTTTCAAATGTTTCATACTTTCAGCATATTGTTAATCACACTACACTGTTACTTCCAACTTTTCTCCTAACAAATATACTCTGATCAAATCACAGGCTTTTAGACAATGTGCCTCCCACTGCCATTAACCACTTCAAGGAGTCAGCCGAGAAGCTGATAGAAGAGAAGGGAGCCGTGGAGGCCTTAGCAGCAGCTCTGGCACATATTTCAGGTGCCACGTCGGTAGACCAGCGCTCCTTGATCAATTCAGAAGCGGTATTTCTGATATCTTATAATTTGGGGTTTTGTAGGATTTGAAAGGGTTCATTTAAACTTTCTAGTTTTTGTTTTCTTGTAAAAGTAGAGAGGTACTAATTGTATTTTACCATTTTTCTAATTGAAAGTGTACATTCAGATCCATAGAGATAAAATAAATTAGTGTTTGTCAGTGGTTGGGTGGAGGGAGGAATGACAATGACTGCTAATGGGCATGATGAAATGTTTGGGCTGATGAAATGTTCTAGAATTGTAAATAGTGGTGACAGTTACAAACTTTGAATGTACTAAAAAACCCACTGCATTTTATACTTAAAATGTGAATTTCATGCAATATGAATAGTATATTAATTCTTTTAACTCCTTAAGAGCCCAAACGTATACACATAAATATAATATAATTTAGCTGGGACATCTAGAAACTTTTTAGAAACTATATGCTTGTATTTCCCTTTTATAGTTAAGTTTTGACATTTTTATTAAGATATAGATATATGTGTAGTTATGAGAAATAATATGAGGTCCCTTGTACACTGCCCAGTTTCCCCTAGTGGTTATATTTTAGAAAACTATGTTACCACAATAAAGATGCTGACATTGATGGAATCAACCAGCCTTATTGAGAGAGAGACACTATCCAGGTACAGTGGCGCATGCCTATAATCCCAGCACTTTGGGAGGCTGAGACAGGAGAATCACCAGTTCAAAGCCAGCCTCAGCAACAGCGAGGTGCTAAGCAACTCAGTGAGACCTTGTCTCTAGTAAAACAAAAATAGGGCTGGGGATGTGGCTCAGTGGTCCAGTACCCCTGAGTTCAATCCCCAGTACCAAAAAGAGAGAGCGAGAGAGAGAGACTGATTTTGTGTCTCTCCAGGGGGCAGTGTATGCTTTTAGATAGAACTTTCAGAAATACTTTAGAATCATAAGGGTAAGTGTTTACAATGTAGGTTTGTTTTTGAGACTTTAATTTTGTTCCCTTTTCTTCCATAAGGGTTTTGTGACAATGATCTTGCGGTGCTCAATTGAAATGCCAAACATTAGTTATGCTTGGAAAGAACTAAAAGAACAACTGGGCGAGGATATTGATTCCAAAGTAAAGGGAATGGTCTTTCTCAAAGGAAAGCTGGTAAGGCTGGGCCCTCTGTCAGACTTCACTTTGGTTCAGTAGTTTAATGTGGGCGGGAAAACAGAATGATATCCTCTCAGCGTTCTGTGGGGATGCTGCCTTTATTTTTTCACTCTGTCTGCTCTAGCTCCTGCAACTGGGAGGCTCTTGGTTACTGACAACTACCCAGGTCTATGTTTCTAGCCCAGACTGTTCTATACACCATGCCAGCCATAAAGATCAAACTACTGCACTGATATCTTCACATGTCTTGATTAAGTAATTCAGAACATTCTCTCTCTTTTTTTTTTGTTCTTTTTTCGTGGTACTGGGGATTGAACTTAGGGCCTTGCACATGCTATGAAAGCACTCTATAACACTAAGCTATACCCCAGCCCTTTTTTATTTTTTGAAACAATGTCTCACTAAATTACTGAGGCTGACTTCTAACTTGAAGTCCTCCTACCTCAGCCTCCTGAGAAGCTAGGATTACAGCCATGTACCACCATGCCCAGCTTTAGTTCAAATTCTTGAATTCAGGTTCACAATTTGAACTTTTGCCAGGTACAGTACACCTATAATCCCAGCAACTCAGGAGGCTGAGGCAAGAGGATCTTGAGTTCAAAGCCAGCCTCAGCAACTTAGTGAGGCCTAACCAACTTAGTGAGACCCTGTCTCAAAATAAAAAAAGGTTGGGGATGTGCTTCAGTGGTTAAGCACCCCTTGGTCAATCCCTGGTACCAAAAAAAAAAATCTTGCCTGCTAAACCTTGAAAATGTCATTGTTCCTTGTGGGAAAATGAGAGTGAAAGGTACAGATTTACTATGAAAATAGTTTTCATTGGAGTCCTGAAGAGTCTCAAGTTTCCAAAGGTGCACTACTGGTGAAAGAAATCAGATTTACCCCAAAGGTTATTTGGAGTTGCTTGAGATAAACAATGTGATCAGATAGGCAGGCAGTGAGCTATCTTGAGGTGAAGATAAACCTTCCTCAATTACCAGTCTTTTAGCTCTGTCTCATCACCTCCAGCACCCTTCACTCTGGCTGTGCCAAATGCACCATGCTGTCTTCATCCAGAGTGAAGACTGAGCCCTTATTTTTTCTAGCATTTTACCCTCCAGTGTCCTTCATGACCTTTTCCTTAAATCTTTCTGTGAAGCTTTGCTGGCTTTCCCAGGAAGAGTTAGGGGCATCCTTATCTCTAATTCAGAGGTGGTTTTTTTTTTGTTTTTTGTTTTGTTTTGTTTTGTTTTGTTTTGTTTTTGGTATTGAGGATTGAACTTAGGGGCACTCGACCACTGAGCCACATCCCCATCCCTATTTTGTGTTTTATGTAGAGACAGAGTCTCACTGAGTTGCTTAGCGCCTCGCCGTTGCTGAGGCTGGCTTTGAACTCACGATTCTCCTGTCTCAGCCTCCCTAAGTGCTGGGATTATAAGCTTGCACCACCGCGCCTGGCTCTACTTCAGAGTTCTTAGGACATACATTTGTTTAGGTAGTTTTTACCTTGCTGTCTTTATTTTCTGACTGAAATCCTCAAGAGCATTGTGATCTACACAGTGGTAAAATAATGCTTTCTAATCATCTGTACCCCAGTGAATGGTGTTGTACTGTAAACACTAAGTAAGTATGTGAATACAGAGTCCCATGAATGACAGAATCCATCAGTAACTTGTGTTAGCATTGGGCAAACTGCTGGGCCAAAGGGGTGTTTCTGATACAGTCTTGTAGTTAAAAGACAATACGGAGAGGAGTGACTGTGTCTGTTACAGGGTAGTTTGACTTGCTTGTGGGTAACTTCCCTGGGAGAGGACACTTACTATCAAAGATCTTATCCTATAAAGTATTAACTTTTTCATACTCTTTCACAGGAGGCTGAATTATAAAAAACTAGAAAATCTAACAGTAGAAGTTTTGTTTCCTGCTCCTAGTTTGGTCATTCTAAATAGCTGGCGATGCTTTTCTAATGAAAGATAGTAAACTGTAATGGTTTTTAAGCCCTACACACTGTATTTTAAATACCTGCCCTACTTAAACAGTTGCAGGGCCTTACACAAGTCAATTAGCCTCTTCTATCCTGTTTACTCAGCTATAAAATACAGCTAGTAGCTTTTCTGTACCACTCCACAAGGTCCAAACTTAACACTTTCTCTTTATTTAAAAAAAAATTGAGAAGTACTTGAGGATTAAGCACAAAGGATAGCCAAGAATATGTCTACAGTCAGAAAGTTGCAAATTGTTTTGAGTCCTTAACCGTTCCTTGGCTTTCTGCTCTTGTGCTTTTGGGAGCTATAGCGTATTGGCCTTAGACTAAAATTCATCTAAAATTAATATCTGAAAGCTGGTTGCAGTGGTATATGCCTGGGAGGCAGAGGCAGGAGAATCATGAGTTCAAAGTCATTCTCACCCTGTGTCTAAATAAATAGATAAAAACTGGGTGAGGTTTATTATTATTATCTTTTTTTTTTTTTTTTGTGGTACCGGGGATTGAACTCAGGAATACTTGACCACTGAGCCACATCCCCAGCCCTATTTTTTTGTTTTATGTAGAGACAGGGTCTCACTGAGTTGCTTAGCGCCTCGCCATTGCTGAGGCTGGCTTTGAACTCGCGATTCTCCTGTCTCAGCCTCCCTAAGTGCTGGGATTACAGGCTTGAGCCACCGCGCCCGGCTTTATTATCATTATTTTTAATACCTTGTATTTTACGGTATCAGTGTGTATTGATTAGATTAACTTGTATTTTCTTTGGTTTCTAGGGTGTTTGTTTTGATGTCCCTACTGCAGCTGTCACAGAAATACAGGTATTTTCTCTTGGGTTGTTTGTTTTTGCAGTACTTGGGGTTGAACCCAGGGCCTCACACATGCTAGGCAAATGCTCTGCCACTGAACTACACCCTCAGCCCCTTTCTCTTGGACATTTTAAAGTGAACATAGCTAAGCTGTGAAGTATTCATTATGAAAATACAGAAGGATAGGGTGGGGGACAAACAGCTCTGGTCTCTTACCAAAAGACAGTTGAGAATTACATTTTGGTACTTTTTTCTCCTGTCCTTTTTATTCTCATGTGTTTGTTGTTGAGCCTGCCTTTTTTGTTTCTAGAGTTGTGAGTGATGTCCAGGCCCTGCCCACCCACCGTATACATGTTTTTATACATGTTTTTATACGCATTTTAACTTGAGAAATGCATTTGCAAACATGTATTTGTTTTATTACCTCTGACAGCTAGAGACCATGTAGCAGTTGAAATAAAAAATGATGCAGTGAGGAGGGCTCAGAGTGAAAATTATTTTCTAGTGGCTTTTGGGCTGTGAGGGTCAGTATTTGGAACAGTCAGTGGCCTTTTAAGCACTTATGTTATCAGCCTAGTTGTTCTTTGAAGAAATGGCAACAGAAATGTTTTCTTTCTCGTGCTTTTTAAACCAATTGAAGAAAAATCAAAGCAGGTGAAAATGAACTTTCTCTCAACAGGAGAAATGGCATGATTCACGACGCTGGCAGCTCACTGTGGCCACAGAGCAACCTGAGCTGGAAGGACCACGGGAAGGGTATCGAGGCTTCAGGGGTCAGCGAGAAGGCAGCCGTGGTTTCAGAGGACAGCGAGATGGAAAAAGAGGCTTCAGGGGACAGCGGGGAGGAAATAGAAGCTTCAGAGGAGGATCAGGAGGTGGAAACAAAAGCAACAGATCCCAAAACAAAGGCCAGAAGCGGAGTTTTAGTAAAGCATTTGGTCAGTGATTAGAAGTCGAGGATTTGTATGGCAGAAATAGGACTGGCACCATGGAACTGGGTGATACTTTTCACACAAAATTGAAAGCACGTTTCCTTTTGACCACTTAGCCAATCCTTATCCCTTGAAGAGAGACAGGCTTAATCTAAATTATTTCATCAATTGTTATCATTTCTAACTTTATGGCTTCTATCACATTTTCCTTTTGAAAAGTAATGAACTCATTACATTTTTATTCTGATACATTCTCTATAGATACAGGATAAAATCAAGCATGTATGCCTATACTTGTAAGTTGATCTTTGTGTGTGTGTGTGTGTGCTGGGGATTATTGAACCCAGGGCCTCCCACATGCTAAGTATGTGCCCTGCCACTAAGGTATATCCCCAGTCCCCGAAAGTGTCTCTAAACAGTATGTTTCCTTAAAGTAAATACCTAAGGGAATGCAACAATCTTTGGAGGACCACTTTAGCCTTCAAAAGTCAAAGCTTTGTTTTGTAATTGGCATTCTTCAGTCTCCTGCCAGATGCTTACTTACTCTTGTGGTCCTATAACTTGTCTTCTGAGAATTTATACTGAGCAATGTTTTGAAATGAGTTTCAAACTTAGCCAGATTGTGGTAGTTTATGCCTGTGTATATGCTCTAGATTTGAAGGATGAAATACTTTCAATATAGATTACCCATGGTTGTGTGCACTTTTAAATGCTTTTAGTTTCTCTCTATAAGATGAGTCATGCTTCAGTAAATTCTTCACAGATAATATATAGAAAGAGGGAGAAATACATTTTGATAGAAAGCCAGTGTCTTTTTAAGGAAGTCTAAATGTATAAGATGGCTCCATAGCTTTCTTTATAAATAAGGAGGCTGGATAAATAGTGTTTAAATGATTGTACTTCACTTCTTCCTATTGGAAGATCAACATTATTTATCAAGAAGGAATTAAGAGTAGGGGCACGGGTTTGTGTAGAGTATGTCCCAAAAACTCTCACTGAAAATATTCTTTACATGTAAGAAGGAAACATTCATAACTGCAAAGCAAAGAGAACAAGTGAAGATGCATGATAAAGCATTCTTTTAATGGTGACAATTTAATGATTCATGTATATTTCAAGAGGTTAACTTCTAATGGGCAAGCTGGGGAGAATGGTCAACTTTAGTTTCTCAATGGCCTAGATTTTAAAACCACAGAGGAGGACCTGTTTCTGTAAAACTGATTCTCTGTTGAAACATTTTCACTGCTTAGAGACTTCCTTTTAAGACAAACTGTATAGTTCTTTTTAAGTTGTTTGTGGGAGCTGAATAATGTAGCTCCTTGTCAGATGACTATATCTGAGAACTCCAATATTTGTTGGAAACATTCTGCATAGCATGGGAGCTTAAGAGTGGCATTGTTCTCTTGCCTTAATTTCTAGAAATTGTCTTTGATCTGTTTTTTCCTCTAATTGCCTCTTGATCACCTCGGAATAAGGGGTTCTGATAGTTCAGCTCCTGATCATTGAAAACATCCTTAAGTCTGGGACCAGGTGTTTCTTGCTGTTTCAGAATTCTCTGGGCTTTCATTCTTTGATCCATTTGTCAATTTTATCACTTTGTTTCTATTTCTCATGGATTCCCATCAAGCCACAGGGACTTAGGAGAAGGCATGTGTTAACAGTCCACATATGCATTGTGGGTTATAATTTATTAGATTCTGGTTTTGCCCAAATATGGACATGCTTCAATAACAACTAAAACATTTAACAATTTGGGTAGGAATGGGTACCTTATTAGGCAATTTAGAAGGATGTAGTAACTGTGCATGGTGGTACACATCTGTAATCCCAGCTATTCTAGAGGCTAAGGCAGGAGGATAACAAGTTTGAGGCCAGTCTGGGCAAATTGGTGATATTCTGTCTCAAAATAAAATTTTTGAAAGGGGCTGGAGTGTGGTAGAGCACTTGCCTAGTATGTGTGAGACCCTGGGTTTGTTCCCCAGTACTAAAAGGATATGGCAGCTGTCCTTCAGGAAGGAACAGCTAAAACTTTTATCTGGATTATGGATTAGGCTAAATTAGAAAAATGATCAGGCATAAACAAAGAGTGAAAAGGAAGATTAATAGGAATTTTACTTTATACAACTTAATTTTAAGAAAAACATGGCTCTTTCAATAAATGAAGCTAATGTTTCTTTTGGATTCCAGAATTCAATATTTATAAGTGTACAATTGAGTTATTATTTGGTTTAAATGGACTTGTTAGGCTAGCCTGGGAAATGTTACCATTTTTACTGTTTTCTACAGAGAAAATATTTTCAGAGTTATGTGTCAAATAATTCAGTGGACTTAAAAATTACAACCCATTTTTGTGTTGGAGCTCTGTGCAGTGAATCCTTTGCAGTTGTACATAAAATGTTTTTACTGTAAATGAGTTAATATAACATGCTGCTTTATGCCATAATAAAAAAAAGATTAGTATTTTCTGGTTTTGGTGGCTATGTTTTCTAAAATGAAAATAGCGCAGCCGGGCACGGTGGCGCAAGCCTGTAATCCCAGCACTTAGGGAGGCTGAGACAGGAGAATCGCCAAGTTCAAAGCCAGCCTCAGCAATGGCAAGGCTCTAAGCAACTCAGTGAGACCCTGTCTCTACATAAAACACAAAATAGGGCTGGGGGTGTGGCTCAGTGGTTGAGTGCCCCTGAGTTCAATCCCTGGTACCAAAAAAAAAAAAGAAAGAAAGAAAATAGCCCAAAATCGTGTTATAATAAAAGTTGAGTATAAAAATCTAAGAATAAAACAAAGTCACCCCATATCTGATATTTTGGTGAACAGTTTTCCATATATTCATTTATAAAATTAGACTCATCCAGTTTTGTGACTCCTCTGGAATCGTTCCCCCACCCCCAATATTCTGTGCACACCTTTCTGTAAATAACAGATCTACAATGACTATTAGTCTTTTGGTACAGGGGATTAAAACTTGAGTACTTTACCACTGAGCTGTATCCCCCCACACCCTTTTTTAAAAATTTGAGTTGCTGAGGCTGTCCTCAAACTTGGGTGCCTCCTACCTTAGTCTTCCAAGTAGTAGGAATTACAGGTGTGTGCTCCCATTCCCCATTCCAATGATATTTTTGATAACTTCTCAGGTGTGCCACTATACATTTAATTCAAGACTGGCCAGCCACATTGGTTTTTCCTCATTTTTCACTATCTTAGGCAACCCTAAAGTTAATATCTTCCTTTATATCTGTATATTTGTCTGACATTTTAGGATATGTTTTCTAAAAAAATTGCAGAATGAAAGTGAATGTACTTGAGATTTGGTGTAAACTGCTCTCCAAATCTGCCAATTTACATTTCAACCATCAAGAGAACCTGTTTCCTGAGGGCTGGAGTGTGGCTCAGTGATAGAGTTCTTGCCTAGTTGTGTGTGAGGCACTGGATTCCATTCTCAGCACCGCATATAAATAAATGAATAAAATAAAGGTCCAACATATAAAAAATTATTTTTAAAAAACTGTTTCCTGTAGTGCTGCACAACTGGATTTTGTCTTTTTCAGTTTGCTAGGCACCAAGTAAAATTGCATTATTTTTATTTGTATTTTTTTAATTGAAGATTAACATCTCAATGGCTATTTGTATTATTTTTATTTGTTATACATTTGTCAGTTTTTAATTTAGGAGCCATCTTGTTGATAAGAGTTCTTTATTAGTTATCAACATGTAACATTTTCCAAATTTTCATTTGTATTTTAACCCAAGTGTTTTGATGTGGAACTTTATATTTTTATGCAAATGTAACTGGCCTTTTATTGTTTTTACTAACAAGGAAATGCCTAAATAAACCCTTTAGTTTCACTCGTTCATAATTGGCTTAAAAATCAATAATTTTGGAGGTCATGCAGCTGTGTAATATATTATTCTCTCACTAGCTATGCTGTAGGTAATACCTTTGATGTGATAATGGTTGTCTAAGATATTTTTCAGGGTCTTGCTGAAAAAACTTTACTTGGGCTTGCAAATAATCTGGTGGGTGACTGGAAGAGAATGAAAATTCATAGCATTTCTGTCTTCATATTGTGTCTGCTTTATAGCCTTAACCTTTGAGTAAGATTGTGCACACTTCTGCAGTTAGACATGTTGATCACTTGAAAATGTTTCGTCCAAAACCATAATAGTGTTGACCTAGACTTCCATAGTGTCTCCCCACACCCTTCAAGGCTAACAACATCTACCAGCTCCCATGACTTACAAATACCAACCATGAAAGGAGTGAAAAGTAATGGCAACTTTCTCTGCCTATACCCAGAATGCATGAATATCCCTCCCCTATATTAGCCTATCTTTCTCCCGCATTAGTCCTATCCTGTATCTTCCCCCTGGAGTGGAGAAGCTCGTTTAATACGGGTTCTTCCCCCATTTTTTGGGCATGGAACAAAGCCTTTCTCCCCAACACTTGTGTCTCAGACATTGGGTTTTCTGTAGCATTAGCTTCTGAACCTAGGTTCAGGTTACATCTGTCTTGAATTCATCTTAGTTTATGAGGATCAAGTAAGGATCTAGCTTTATTTGTCCTCCCATATGACATCATAATTCACATTTAAAAAAATTTTTCTACTATGGATGGACACAATATCTTTATTTCATTTATTTTTATGTGATGCTGGGATTGAACCCAGTGCCTTACATGTGCTAGGCAAGCACTCTACCACTGAGCTACAACTCCAGCCCTCCTAACTAAACTGTTTTTGGTTTGGTTTGGTACTGGGGGTTGAACTCAGAGGTACTCAACCACTGAGCCACATCCAAGCCCTATTTTGTATTTTATTTAGAGACAGGGTCTCACTGAGTTGCTTAGCGCCTTGCTGTTGCTGAGGCTGGCTTTGAAGTTGCGATTCTCCTGTCTCAACCTTCCAAAGTGCTGGGATTACAGGCATGCGCCACTGCTCCTGGCTACACTGGTTTTTGAAATACTGCCTTTACTGCATAATTTGTTTTTTTCAGATGATTTTAAGTGTTTCTTTCCATTGGAATTGCGTAGAATCCACAAAATGCATCAAAGTTCTCCAAGAACAAGTTATTGCTTATTAATTTTTTAAAAGTATTTTTAGTTGTAGATGGACACAATACCTTTTATACCTTTTCTTTTTTCTTTTTTTTTTTTTTAATGTATTGTTGGGGATAGAACCTAGTGCCTCAAGCTTGCGAGGCAAGCACTTTACCACTGAGCCACAACCCCAGCCCTGCTTATAATTTTTATAAAATGTATTTTTATTTTGACTTTAAATTAACTTTAGACTACAAAAATGTTGCAAAAATAGCTGGATGGCCAGCTACTTGGGAGACAGGCAGGAGAATTGCAAATTCAAGGTCAACTTGAGCAATTTAGCCGAACTGTTTCAAAAATTAAAAAAAAAAAAAAGGGCTGGGTTTGCCTAGTATGTGCAAGGCCCTGGATTTGATTCTAAATACCAAAAGAAAAACACAAAATAATAGTTCTCATATACTTCACTCAGTTTCCACCAATATTAACATTTTAAATAACCATAATACAATTATCAAAACCAAGATATTAACATCGGTATGATACTATTAAACTATAGGCCTAGTTCTGATTTCACCTTTCAACTTTTCAAGTTCCAGATACAATCCAGAATCCAACATTGCATATAATTGTGTTGTCTCCTTAAATGTCCCAATACATCAGTGCCTTTTTTTTTCTTGTCTTTTTACCTTAGCACTAAATGGTAATGGATGAAAGTTCATGAAGAAACAGGATATTTGCATAGTCTCAAAATATCTCCTCACACTGGGCCAGGTGTGCATGCCAGTAATCTCAGACACTGAGGCAGGAGAATGGCAAGTCTGAGGTCAGCCTGGGCAATTTAGGGAGATCCTTCCTCAAAAAAAAAAAAAAAAGGTTAGGGAGGTAGCTCAGTGCTAGGTTCAATCCCCAGTACTGAAAAATGAATAAATAGAAACCTTCATGATTGCGGATTTTTTTGGTTTTATATTATTTTATTCATTTATTTTCATTTTTGGTACTGGGGATGAACCCAAAGGTGCTTTACCACTGAGCTTCATTCCCCAGCCCTTCTTATTTTTTTGAGACAGCCTCGCTAGTTTGCCCAGGTTGGCCTCGAGCTTGTGATCCTCCTCACTCCCTCTCAAGTCACTGGAATCACAGATGTGCGCCACTGCACCTGGCCATTTTTAGAGGCTTTCTAAAAGAAATGTTTATACAGTGATGGGCTGGGCTATACGCTAATATTCAAAGGTTTCTGCCTTTCAACGTATATCATTTAATGCGAGTATGCTACGTCCGTAGACAATCTACCGAAATGTTTCTTTTTTAAATATTTTTTTGTAGTTGTAGATGAACACAATACCTGTATTTATTTATTTTATGCGGTGCTGAGGATCGAACCCAGCGTCTCACGTGCGAGGCAAGTGCTCCACCACTGAGCCACAACCGCAGCCCCGGAAATGTTTCTTTAGACGGTATTAAACATTTTATATACACCGTACGTACATCCCCATAATGTGAAGCGAAAGAATTTACACTGCAGGAGGTGGGAAAAACTTCATTGACAATTTTATTTCCATGACGACGGTTACTATGTTGACCACAACGCCTTCCCATTGGCCAGAGCTGCATATTGCGGTTCCCTTGATGAACTTCATTGGTTACCGTTCCCCAGCGGCCGGACTTGCCGAGGGCCGTAAGTGAAGTGTCGCAAAGCATAAGGAAGGCGGGAGTCCCAACTCCAAGCCTTGAGCTATCCCAGGCTGTGGAGGCCGCTATGGCGAGCGTTCCGTGGGTCGAAATTCGTGAGAAATTCCAGGCGGCTCTGGCCCTGTCGCGGGTGGAACTGCATAAAAACCCGGAGAAAGAACCGTACAAGTCGAAATACAGCGCCCGAGTACTGCTGGAAGAGGTCAAAGCGCTGCTCGGCCCAGCGCCTGAGGACGAGGATGAGCGGCCTCAGGCCGATGACGGCCTGGGCGGCGGTGACCACGCCCTGGGGCTGCCCACCGAAGTGGTGGAGGCCGAGGGCCCGGTCGCCCAGCGGGCGGTGAGGCTGGCAGTGATCGAGTTCCACCTCGGGGTGAACCACATTGACACGGAGGAGCTGTCGGCGGGGGAGGAGCACTTGGTGAAGTGCCTGAGACTGCTGCGCAGGTACCGGCTCTCGCACGACTGCATCTCGCTGTACATCCAGGCGCAGGTGAGAGCGAGCCCGGCCGGCCGTGCGCTGTCAGCACTGGCCCCAGGGGCGACAGGTCAGGGCGAGGGGGCGGAGGAGCCCCCGCGGTGGCCAAGGCCCAGGGCAGGGGTTATAAGACGCCATTTGCCCCTTTGTGTTTTGAAGCTTTGGGATGAGCTCCAGACAGGGTCTTTTTGGCCTTCAAAAAAGTCTTAAGGACTTACTGCGTTATAACTAGATCTCCCACCGTCAGCTTCCAAGCTCCTCTCCGCCCCCATCGTCCACTCCAGCATCAGTTACTTGCTACTTTACTTAATTGTGGGCAAAGTATCAGTTTCCAAAACCTCTTCTTTCTAATGCACTTTCCATTCTAGTCCAAATCTTGTTTGTTCAATTAAGAAAAATCCGAACTTATTATTTATTTATTATTTTTTAAAATCTTGGTACTAAGGATTGATCCCAGGAGCCTTTACCACTGAGCTACATTCCCAGTCCGCCATATATATATATATTTTGTTTGTTTGTTTGTTTCCGGGGATTGAACTCAGGGGCACTCGACCACTGAGCCACATCCCCAGCCCTATTATGTGTTTTATATGGAGACAGGGTCCCACTGAGTTGCTTAGCGCCTCGTTGCTGAGGCTGGCTTTGAACTGGCGATTCTCCTGTCTCAGCCTCCCTAAGTGCTGGGATTAAGGCGTGCGCCACTGCGCCTGGCGCCAGTACACTCCTAATTCAAAACAAAATGTCGGACTCTTCAGTTTCCCTTATTACCATGTTCTCCAAGGAATTCCTACCCATACTTTAGAATAGATCCCAAGAATCGCCGCATTTTAGTAACTTTCTTTGGACAATTTTTGTCCAAAGTTCTCTTCTTCTTATATCTCATTTATTTGGTGCATTGTTTATTAAGAAGAAAAACTGAACCAGGTATGGTGGCTCATACCTGTAATCCCAGGGGCTTAGGAGGCTGAGGCAGAAGGATTGCAAGTTCAAGACCAGCCTCAGCGGTTTAGCAAGACCCTGAGCAACTTTTGAGACTCTGTCTCAAAGTAAAACAAAACAAAAATAAGCCCGGCGCAGTGGTGCACGCCTGTAATCCCAGCACTTAGGGAGACTCAGACAGGAGAATCGCCAGTTCAAAGCCAGCCTCAGCAACGAGGCGCTAAGCAACTAAGTGAGACCCTGTCTCTACATAAAACACAAAATAGGGCTGGGGATGTGGCTCAGTGGTTGAATACCCCTGAGTTCAATTCCCAGTACCAAAACAAACAAAAAAACAAAATAAAACAAAAATAAAAAGGGCTGGGGGGTGACTCAGTGGTTAAATGCCTCTGGGTTCAATCCCCAGTACTACCTACCCACCTCCATAAAAAGAAGTAAATCTCCAGAGTGCTATGATGTATGCCTGTAATCCCAAAGACTCGGGAAGCTGAGGCACGAGTATGGCAGCAAGTTTGAGGCCAGCCTCAGCAATTAGCAAGATCCTGTCTCAAAATAAAAAATAAATTAAAAAGGACTGGCATGTCGCTCAGTGGGAAAGCATTCTTGGGTTCAATCCAATTCCCAATACCAAAAAAGAAAAAAGTAAATCTGACATTTTTGACATTTACATTGGGAACATAACACTTCAAAATACAAATATGGAGCTGGGGATGTGGTTTAGTTCAGTGGCAAAGCCAGTCCCCAGCATGCTCTAGGCCCTGGGTTCTGTCCCCAGCACCGCCAAAATAAGTAAAAATGAAATAAAATATAAATATGTTTGAACTAGTCACACATGCAAGGTACCAGGTACTTTGCATAGACTCACAAACCATTTTATCCAGTAGTTACAATTCATAATGTTTGTGATCCAGGAAGCATTTACCAAAATTGATCTTATGGTAAGTAGGATTTAAGAAAAATCGCAAAGTATAGAAGGAAATTGTGTAAGTTATATTTTATTATGGCCCAGTAAAATTAAAAGCCATATAATAACAAGGAGTCCATCTCTTTTTGTTCACTATTTATAGCCTAGTACATGACACATAATAGGTATTTTCTAAATATTATTTGAATGGATGAATATCTAATGAAATTCACAAAACGTTGAATTGAAACAAAACCTGTTATTTGAATTTTTCTTTAACCATATAACCTAAAACCTTAATAAATAATTAAAACCTAAAACCTTAATAAATAATTAAAACTTGCTTCAATATTTCAAACAAAAAATCAGAATTAGGAATCTTTCTTAATGTGGTATCATTACTATATACTGTTTTATTTATTTTATTTTTATTTTCTGACAGTACTGGGGATTAAACCCAGGGCTTCACACATATAGGCAAGTGCTTTACTACATCCCACCCCTTTTCATTTTTATTTTGAAACAGGATCTCATTACATTACTCATGCTGGCCTTGAACTTAGGATTTTCCTGCCTCACTTCCCAAGTAGCTGGTATAACAGGAATAGCTAGTATTACAGGTGTGCACCACCCTACCAGCTGTATTTTATTGATTTTAAGATGCTCAAATCTTTGATATCTGCATTTGGGGTGCATCTTCTGGCTGATCAGTTTTACAGTTTACTTGTCAGTGTTTTGTTGATGTATAATTGTGCATCTTAAAATTGTGACATCTTACATTTCAGTGAAATACAGAAATCATCCTTTGATATCTAGCTGCAAATAATTGGTTGGAGGACCCCTGCTGATACTGAAAATTCTCTGAAGATTTTGACTTAAAAATTCCAAAATTAATTTTGGGCCAGCACGTGCTTGTAATGCCAGCTCCTTGGGAAGCTAAATCAGGAGAATTGCAAATTTGAGACCTTCTTTAGCAGTTTAGCAAAACCCTTCTCAAAATAAAAAATAAAAAGGACTAGGGATGTAGTTCAGTGGGATAATGCCTCTGGGTTCAATCCCTTGTAAGCTGCTGTCCCCCGCCTCAAAAAAAATTTTTTTAAGTAATTTGAGACAATTATGTAAACACATGTGGACATGAATGTTCATCCCAGCATTGTTGATCATTAATAAAGGAAAATAATATGAGTGGGCATGTGATTAAGTTCTGTTACATCTAAACAAAATACTATGAAATCATTAAAAATAGTGATTTATATTTGTCAGCAAAAAATGTCAGTTAGGTATGTGCTACAAACCCAGCTACTTGGGAGATCCCATCTCAAAAAAAAAAAAAAAAAAAAAAAAGTCATTTTTAAGAGGGAGGGAGAAGACTATAAGCATGTTTAGAATTTATAATATAGACTGATTCAATTTTTGTAAAAGATTATATAGATTCACACACGTACATATATAATAAGTCTGTGTGTACAATATATACATGTAAATATATATACAAACACATATATGAAAAGGTTGAAAAGTATAGGTTCATGGGAATTGATGGTATTCTACTGCTTTGTCTCAATCTGAGATTTTCTTGGGAATGAACTACAGAATTACAGAACCTGAACCCACATTAGATTATCAAAAAAGACTATTCCCAGCCGGGCGCGGTGGCTCACACTTGTAATCCCAGCACTTAGGGAGGCTGAGACAGGAGAATTGCAAGTTCAAAGCCAGCCTCAGCAATGGTGAGGCACTAAGCAACTCAGTGAGACCCTGTCTCTACATAAAACACAAAATAGGGCTGGGGATGTGGCTCAGTGGTCGAGTGCCCCTGAGTTCAATCCCCGGTACCAAAAAAAAAAAAAAAAGACTATTCCCTTCTACCTTCACTGGGTTCTGGGAACCTTAGGAATAATTATTCTTTCATATTTCTTCTGATCTTTGCTGTTAGCAACATATACTGGCATTACCATCTTGATTACTTCAACTTTAGTAAAATTTCCTATGGAATTGGTCGCTCACCCCACTCCAAAGTTTACACATGTATGGTATACGAAATATTTTTCATTGTTGTTATTGTTCACAGCTGCATTATGGTGCAATTGGCATAAAATAAACTGCACATTTTTAAGTGTACAGTTTGATGAGTTTTGACATATGTAAAAGCCTGTGAGATAATTGATGCAGTTTAGGTAATGAACATATCTAGTACAACTAAGTTTCCTTATGTTCCTGTGAAATTGGTCTCTCCTCTCTCCATTCTCCTTGCGCCTCACCCCAAATTTTATAGAAATTTATGTAAATGGAACCATCTATACTCTTG
This sequence comes from Geosciurus inauris, assembly GCA_004024805.1. NCBI lineage: Eukaryota > Metazoa > Chordata > Mammalia > Rodentia > Sciuridae > Geosciurus > Geosciurus inauris. Next base: position 27,481 of record PVHX01019852.1, read on the forward strand.
TTTTGGTCTAATTGTTTTGTTCAAATTTCTTCCACTCGGTATCATTACTATTTCATTGTTGTATCTACTGAGATGACCATTTTTTTCCCTCTCTTTTAGTCTGTTAATATGGTAAATTACATTTAATAAATTAAATTGCATTTCTGGGATAAACTCTTTGGCCAGAGTGTGTTATCCTTTACATATAATTGTTGTACTCAATTTCCTGAAATTTTGTTTAAAATTTTTGCATTTATGTTTATGAAGGATATCAATCTGTAGTTTTCTTAATATAATTTTGATTTAATATGAGATAGGAAGGTGTTCTGTCTTCTGTTTTCTGAGTTTCTGTAGAGTTGATAGTATTTCTTACATGTTTGATAAAATTCATCAGTAATACTTTTTTTAAAAACATTTTTTAGTTGTTGATGGATCTTTATTTTATTTATTTACTATTTATATGTGGTGCTGAGGATCAAACCCAGGGCCTCACGCATGCTAGGCAGGCACTCTACCACTGAGCTACAGCCCCAGCCCAGAATTCATCAGTAATACTTTTTAGCTGTTTTTATTTTGTGTTCTACATTTTTCCCTATGTTGTTTAGTATGAGGGCAAGAATATCATGTGTGAAAGATGCAGAACCTTTTGGTGTAGTTTTTCTACCCTTAGTAAGACTTAGATTGAATTTAAAAGTAATTTATGGCTGGGTATGGTGGTGCATGCCTGTAATCAGCAACTCATCGTAGGTTCTAGGCCAGCCTCAGCAATTTAATGAAACCTGCAGCAATTTAGCAAGATCCTGTCTCAAAATAAAAAAGGCTAGGGATATAGCTCAGTGATAAAGCACCCCTGGGTTCAATCCCTAGTACCACTCCAAAAAAAAGGTAATTCACTTTGAGTAGGGATATAACTCAATGGTAGAGCACCATGCTTAGCATGCAGAAGCCCTTTGGGGTTAATCCCCAGCACACGCCCTTCCCCAAATGGATATAAAATGTCAATAGTAGGCTGGGTGTGGTATGTATGCCTGTATTCCTAGCTGCTCAGGAGACTGAGGCAGAAGGATATCATGTTCAAGACTAGCCTGGGCAATTTAGATAGAATGCTTGCCTAGCATGTGCATGGCTGTGGGTTCAGTCCCCTTTAGGAGAGAGGGGAGGGGGAGGTTGAATTTAAATAGATCAGTGAAAATAAATTTTGTTATTTTTTGTTATTTTTTCTCTATTCAAATTCATAGGCTCTTCTCTTCATGGATTCCTTGGAGGTCCAGAGGCCCAAGGTTAAGAATCTCTGCCTTAGAAACTGTTTCTTTAACCTATTTCCTCCCCTAGAGAACTAACAAAGATGGAAAAAACAGCTTCAGAAACACCTTGTGTCTAAAGGACTATCTCAGGGGATGGGAGTCAGTCTAACCTAATTGTCTAAAGGAGAGCTTTGTCTCCAGTATTGAGTTCTCAGTGTCTAAACAGTCCTGGTTTGCTTTTTAGAGCCTGATTAAAGAATCATGTAGCAAGAGAGGAAAGGAAATGGTTTTAAAATGTTATTTAGCATAGAACCCCAAATCCGGTCAACTCCTTAGCCTTTATGGTAGAAGAAGGAAGTTGGTGAAATGAATATCAAAAATAGATCAATATTGATAGGGTACAATTACATAACTAATTTTAAGAATTCTCTGGTAACACAAATGTGCTGTATCATTTGAAATGGTAAGCATTAGATATCTGACTTAACTGATGAGAAAAGGCATACAGCATCTTCAGAGTTTTTTTTTTTTCTTTCCCTGTACTGGGATAAACCCAGGGGTGCTCTACCACTGCACTGATCCCTAACCTTTTTTTACTATTTATTTATTTACTTGTTTGGGTACTGGGGGTTGAACTCAAGAGCACTCCACCACTGAGCCACTCCCCAGCCCTATTTTTTGTGTGTGTGTATTTTGTATGTATTTTACTTAAAGACAGGGTCTCACTGAGTTGCTTAGAGCCTTGCTTTTGCTGAGGCTGGCTTTGAACTTGCGATCCTCCTGCCTCAGCCTCCCGAGCTGCTGGGATTACAGGTTTATTTTTTTAGACAAGGTCTCACCAAGTTTCTAAGGCCATTCTTGAATTTTTGTAATTCTCCTGGCTCAGTTTCCTGAGTAGTTGGGATTACAGGCCTGTGCCACTGTGCCCAGAAAGAATATTTAAATAAATAAAATATTTATTTAAAGTGATCTCTGGAGGAGGCTGTAGTATTTCAAGGTTTTTATTTCATTTTATTTTTTGTTACTTAGTTGCTTTTTGTTACTTTGAAAGTATTGTATATTTCTCGTTCAATATTTCTCGTTCATCTTTGTTTTTGAGGTACTTGGGGATTGAATTCAGGGCCTCATGGGTGCTAGGCAAGTATTCTACCACTGTGCTGAACCCCTGCCCTCTGGTTCATCTTGGTCTCTGTTCATCCTTGGTCTCAAGGATCTTGGCATGGCTTAGCCAAGTATTCCTCATCACATTGTTGACCTGCCAGAGCCCACTTGAGGACTCTTACTAGAGGAAGGGTCCACTTCCAACTTATTCACATGGTTGTTGACAAAATTTAATTCTTCACTGGCTTTTTGTCTGAATTTCTTAGACTGTTGACCTTCCTCAGTTCCTTTCCACATGCATTTCTTTTCCTTTTTTTGGTAGTACTGGAGATTGAACCCAGGTACTTTACCACTGAGCTACATCCCCAACTCTTATTGTTTTTTTTTTAAGTCAGGTTCTCATTAAGTTGTCACAGCTGGCCTTGCGCGTGTAATCCTCTGCCTCCACCTCCCAGGTGGCTGGGATTATGGGCATGGGTCACCACACCAGCTTCTACATGAGCTCTCCATGGTGTGGCCATGGTGTGGCCATGGCGTGGCAGTTGGCCTTCCTCAAAGAGAGCTAGCAACAAGAACACAAGAGGGATGCCGCCATATTTCAAAGCCTAGTCTTAGAAGTAACTTCCCATCATTTCTGCCATATTCTATTCATTAGAAGCAAGTCACTAATCCAGTCCATACTCAAGGAGAAGAGATTACACAAGGGCATGAATATCAGGAGACGGGTCACTGGGTGTCCATCTTAGCAGTTGTCCTCTACACTACATATGGTCAATATTATTATGAGTAATTCATTGTTAATCAAACTCCAATACTATTTCATTGGTAAATATTGATTTTGAAACTATGTAATTACTTTAATTGGAAGTCTCATGTCATCATTGTTTGTTTTTCTTTTCTTTATTTTCCAGAATAACTTGGGTATTTTATGGTCTGAAAGAGAAGAAATTGAAACTGCACAGGCTTACCTAGAATCATCAGAAGCACTATATAATCAATATATGAAAGAGGTATGTTACATGTCATAGTTTAACTTTTGATTGAAACTAGCTAAGAGTTAATATAAGAATTCCTCATTCATAATATTGATGTGACTTTTTAGTGTATCCAGGAACTTCTCTATAGAGCTGTCTGAGAATCCACCTAATAGCTGAAACATGACAGACTTGGGGATTTAAAAAATAATCCTTGGTTAGTCTGGCTTGGTGGTGCATGCCTGTGGTCCTAGCTACCTGGGTGCTGAGTCAGGAATTTGGCAAATTCAAGGCCAGCCTCAGCAAATTAACAAGACCCTGTCTCAAAATAAAAAATAAAGAAAGGGTTGGGGATTTAGCTCAGTGGTAAAGTGCCCCTGGGTTCAATTCCCAGTACCACAAAATCAATCAATCAATCCTTAGATAGACTATAATGGCAACTTTAGTCTAAATAAAATTATACAGGAAATATTCTAGTGTTATCCTAAATACTATTTGCATATTTATAATTCTATTTGTTTCCACTACAAATAGCTATGCTTAAAGAAAAGCAAACAAGAACTACTTGAGCCAAATATCTGAAATCTTTGAGGTAGTGGTTCCCAGGGGTTAGCATGCATCAGAACCACCTGGAGGGCTTGTTAAAACTCAGCAGGTTGAGCTGCCAGTAGTTTTGGCATGGGGCCTGAGAATTTTCTTTTCTAGTGATTGACCCCAGGGCCATGTGCTTTACCATTGAGCTATACCCGCAACCCAAGAATTCGCATTTTTAATCAAGTCTCCTGTGATTCTTATACTGCTAGCCTGTACTTTGAGACACTGCTTCAGAACAGTGGTTTTTCCAATGATTCCTTTTTTTTTTTTTTTAAATTATGAAATCTTTCTGACATGCAACATATGAAAACTATTTAATAAGCAGGTCAGAGTTGGGAATGGTGATGTGTGTCTGCAGTTGTAGCTACTTGGGAGGCTAAGGCAAGATTACTTGAGCCCAGGAGTTCAAGACTAGCCTGGGAAACAGTGAGACCCCCATCTCCAAAAAAAAAAAATGCAGGTTAGAAAGGATTCTTCACCCAATCTACCACAGATTTCTTCCTTCCTCCCCACCATGATAGTTCAAAATAGATGCTGTAGGGCTAGGGTCGTGGCTCAGTGGTAGAGTGCTTGCCTAGCATGAGTGAGGCACTGGGTTCAATTCTCAGCACTGCATATACATAAATGAATAAAATAAAGGCCCATCAACAACTAACAAAAAATATTTAAAAAATGGATGCTGTAGAACTTCTAGGGCTCTGGGGAACTTAAGTTGAAAACTCTCACTTTAGGAGCTCACAGCCCTACAAAAGCAAGAAACCACTGTTTCCTTAATAAACTTTTTAATATAAGAAATTACAGCCGGGTGCGGTGGTGCAACCAGCTAGGCGCGGTGGCACAAGCCTGTAATCCCAGCACTTAGGGAGGCTGAGACAGGAGAATAGCGAGTTCAAAGCGAGCCTCAGCAACGGCAAGGCGCTAAGCAACTCAGTGAGACCCTGTCTCTACATAAAACACAAAATAGGGCTGAGGATGTGGCTCAGTGGTCGAGTGCCCCTGAGTTCAATCTTCAGTACCAAAAAAAAAAAAAGAAATTACTAGGCACAATATTTTCTGTGGCTTACTATTTGTTAGTAATCTGCTTAAAAAATCCATTAGTAGAGCCAGGCGTGGTGGTGCAAGCCTGTAATCCCAGCACTTAGGGAGGCTGAGACAGAAGAATCGCCAGTTCAAAGCCAGCCTCAGCAACAGCGAGGTGCTAAGCAACTCAGTGAGACCCTGTCTCTACGTAAAACACAAAATAGGGATAGGGATGTGGCTCAGTGGTCGAGTGCCCCTGAGTTCAATCTCCAGTACAAAAAAAAAAATCCATTAGTGGGCTAGAGTTGTGGCTCAGTGGTAGAGTGCTTGCTTGGTATGTATGAGGCCCAGGGTTCAAGCCTCAGTACTGAATATAAATAAAATAAAAGATACATTGACAACTAAAAAAGAAATTTTTTTAATCCATTAGTAAAAAGCTCTCATTACATTAAAGAAGGTACCATATAAAAGACTAAACATGCTTAGGATGCAATTCAGTGGTAGATTGCTTGCCTAGCATGCATGAGGCCTGGGTTCAAACCCCAACAGGTTCAAAAAAAAATTGTAGAAAAATATGTTTGCTAAATTCAGCCATCAGAATGCTTGACTACCAAAGGGTATAAAAGTTTCTGATATAATAAATTGGTGAAATCATAGTTAGTAAACACATAGCTTCCATTTAAGAACTTGGGTGTGTGAGCCAGGTGCAGTGGTGTACATCTTTAATCCCAGTGGTTCGGGAGGCTGAGCCAGGAGGCTTGCAAGTTCAAAGCCAGCCTCAGCAATTTAGTGAGGCCTTAAGCAACTTAGTGAGAGCCTGCCTCAAAAAATAAAAAGGGCTAGGAGTATGGCTCAGTGCTAAAGCACCTCTAGGTTCAGTCTCTGGTACCAAAACAAAAAACAAAATGTGTTTGTGCATGCGTGTGCACTACTGGGGATTGAGCCCAGGGGTGCTCTACCACTGAGCCACATCCCCAGCCCTATTTTGAGTTTTATATAGAGACAGGGTCTCACTGAGTTGCTTAGCGCCTTGCCGTTGCTGAGGCTGGCTTTGAACTGGTGATTCTCCTGTCTCAGCCTCCCAAAGTGCTGGGATTATAGGTGTGTGCCATCGTGCCCGGCTTC
>PVHX01019853.1:0-33416 GCA_004024805.1 Geosciurus inauris
CTTTACTATACCCATTCCCCTTTCCTGCCCCCCACCTCCCCCATGTCGTGTCCAGTGTTTCTCTATTTCTCTTATGTTTCCCATTCCCACCTCCCTTATTCATCAGCATCCACTATTCAGAGAGACCATTCGGCATTTGGTTTTTAGTCCTTTAATTTGGTGCTCCAGATGTTTTTTGTTTTGGCACACATCGAAAGTGATCAGATTCCTGTGGCCCACTGGGACAAATGGAAGGAGGCTGATAGCTGGAAACTGCTTGTTCAGAGCTGGGGCTGCCTCAGCTTCTTGTAGTACACCTCCAACTACATACCTGTTGAGAGGCTCTGATGTAATTGACACTGACATAGGCACTGTGGTTACAAACTCTGTCAGAGAGGGTTAGGATTCTCTCTGTATAGTGTGCCTGGCACAAAAGTGTCACTGAGGAAACCCAGCCCACCACTATTTGGCAGTTTCTAGTTTGGTGCTGTGGCCTCTTTAGCAAGAAGAGGGTCCCCCATGAATTCCTAAAAGGACTCTTCCTGGAGAGGCTTATTTGTCCGCACAGAGTATATATTACTATCATAAGTTTATCTGAAAACATAGGATCTCTTATTCCAGGAAACCAAACATTTCTTGACTTGAAGTTAAATTTTTATGCATGAGAATATGGTTGTTATTGGTTAAAGAAAGTTTCAGACTTTTTGAATCTTTTTTTATGATTATGACCCCAATTATTTGTGACTTTTTTGTTTTCATTAAGTGCACAAGTTTGAAGCATCAACATTTTCAGTTTTTAAAGTTGGAGTCCTAATAATAAATATGAAACAAAGTCTGCCTATTCTGCTACTTTCTGCTTCTGTGCTATTCTGGGGCGAAGGTGAAGGGACTAAGGCACCCAACACACCTTCTGTGCACAAATATGATTTTACTCACCAGAAGCACATACTATCAGCCTACATGTAATGGAAACTATCTATACATGATTTCTAGCCCAATTTGGCAGACTCCAAGGGTCCTTTGAACCATTTGGCAGCTGACATTTCTGATGGTTACCGAAGTTGAATTCAACTTTGAATGTTGTCATTTTAAAACATGTGACAGTCCATAGAGAAAAAAGACTAAGAATCATATACTACAATTTCTTTTGATGTGGAAGAAACCGTTTAGTCTCCCATTTCGAAGGCCCAAATATACTTATCATGTATCTTAAGGAAATCCAATATGATATATATTTACTTATATTGCTTTCCCAATTTTTGTTAATATATAGTTGTAGTCAAAGACAGAGAAAGCATTTTTTTTTTGATATACAGCTTACTTGGAACATGGTATTGATGATTCTTGCTACAGGTGGGCCTTAACTATGCAAAACAGAAACTTAATAGGAAGTTCTAGACTAACGTTTTTCCCACAATATTGGATCATTCATAGTGGCACATGAGCATGCCCCCAAATATAAATCTCACTGTAGAGTGTCACTGATGAGTATTTCTTGCATTCTTGTAGTCTAGAGGATATTTTGCTCTTATCCACGACCATGTCCTCCAAATTCTGCCATTACTGCTTATGTGCCCTTACTGCTTATCTTCTAGATGTGCTATGACAATTGCAAAGCCACAGTTGAATATCACTTCTTTGTGAAACATTTCCTGGCTTCCTTTCAGCTTTTTATCCAAGTCCCTGAAGTAGAGTGTCACTGCTTTTCGGGGCCATTGAGGTCATTATACCATGTCACTGTGCTTTCCAGGGCCACTGAAATCAGTTTGCATTTGGAAAAATGTTAAAAGGAGGAAAAAAGCTTCCCTACATAACTATCTTATAAACCCAAGAGCCAGTGTGTAACATTCTGATGAAATTGTGTAGGGAATAGGTGTTATATTCCCACTGGAAGTTTGTTTCTTCTTGAATAGCAGAATAGATCTTAAAATAAATTTATTATATTAGTAATGTAACACAAGTTTATAATCTAATTTGTAGTAGCATGCATTCTTAACGCTGATAGGAACTGTTGCAAATAAGCTAGAATCATCCTTTGCAGTTTGGATTACTTTTCTAATATAGCAAGAATGATAGCAGTACATTAACACGTTGGCTCATTTCACATAGATAGGATATTTTCAACTCCATCCTGGAGAAATTTGCATTTAATCTTTGAATAGCAGGGGGTTATCTCTATACAGAGAATCTTCAATTTTCACTATGCAATTCCTTAATTTTCTCTGGAAGGACACCTGGAAGAATTAAACACAGGCTTTCTAACATCCAATTTTGTGTCCTTAGAAGCCTGAGGGAAAGCAGAAGGACATTCCTGACAAGTCAATTTTTTTCTTTGATGAGAAGTTATCTTTCTTTTTATTATTTTGGTTTAACAACAAATCACCTCTTTGTAATGAAGTTTTATGTGGGTAGTTGTTTTATGATGAGACTCAAAGGTGACATATAACATTTTTTAATAGTACTTTCAGTACCAGTGTTCGTGTGTATGTGCCCAAAGTGTGTTGCATTATCCTAGATATTACTAAATAGAAAGAGATATAATAGAATGATGCATTATAGAGATAAAGTAATAACTCTTTCTAATATTTTTTCATCAAGACAGAAGAGTTACCTAATTTTACAGTTTCTAAATTCTGAACATGAAGCTATATGGATATTTACAAATGTTGGCTCTGGGTGCCTATATTATTTCTATTGCTGACATAATAAACTACCAAATTTAATGGTGTAAAACAGCACAAATATATCATCCCACTGTTCTGTAGGTGGGAAGTCATGTATGAGTCTCACAGGACTAAAATTAAGGTTTCATGAAAACTATATTCTTTTTCAAGGATCTAGGGAAGAATTTGTTTCCTGTTTTTTCCATTTGTTAGTAACATTCTATTTCTTGTGACTGAAACATTGGAATCCTGCTTATTTACTGGCCATCAGTTAAGAATTAGCCCCAGGCCCTACCACATTCTTGGTCTAATGGTCTACTTCTTTCATCAGTAAAACAACATGGATGAAACTGTAGGACATTATGTTAAGTAAATAAGGCAGATACAGAAAGACAAATACAACTTATTATCTCACTTATGTGAAATCTAAAAGCACTGGTCTCACAGAAATTGAGAGAAGAATGGTGGTTACCAGGTATATGAATAGATGAGTGGTAAGAAGAAAGAGGAAGGAAGGACTGGAGAGATGGTGGTCAAAGAATATATGTGTGTAATGAAAAAATATATATAATTTTTTTTTCAGTACTTGAGATTGAACCCACGGCCTTCAGTGTGATAGACAAAAGTGATGCCACTGAGCTTCTTCTTGTACTTTTTATTTTCTAATGATTACTTTATTTTGAGACAGGGTCTTATTCAGTTGCCCAGGCTGGCCTTGAACTTAAAGATCCTTTTGCCTCAGCCTTCCAAGTCACTGGGACTTCAGGCATATGTCACTGCACCTGGCCAGGAGGTATATTTTAAAAAATGTCCAGAATTGGCAAATATATAGAGGCAAAAATTAGATATGTGACTGCCTGGAGCTGCAGGGTGGGGTTTACCAGAGTGGTGATAGGATGGACAGAAATGGGGAATGACTACTGATGATTACGAAGATTATATTTTGGGTGATGAAAATGTCCTAAAGTTGATTTTGATGTTGGTTACTCAATTCTGTGAACAACAAAAATGATGGATTGTATGCTTTCAATGGGTGAATTGTATGATATGGAAATTATATCTCAATAAGGGTGATAAAAAAATAATGGTCAATTATTTCTCACATTACATTTCTCTGACCAAGTCAGGAAGAGTTTTTCACTCTTAAGGATTCACATTATTAGATTGAACTTAGTTGGAATATCTGTGATAATCCTTATCTCCAGGTATGTACTCTTAATCACACCTGCAGCATCATTTTGCCATGTAAGGTAATATATTCACAGGTTCCAGGGAGTAAACCATAAACACTTTGCAGGCCATTTTCTTGCCTACCACAGTGTTGAAAAAACATGATTTTCATAGTTGTCAACTGCCAACAACCTTCAGCATTAAGGAGTACCAGAATATCAGTTGATTAGAATTGAGTTACATTGCCACCACCACTACCTCCCCCCAAAAAAGAACTGAGTTAAAATTTACTTTTAAGTTCAAAAGCCCATTTTTAAACTTCCACAGAACCAGAATATTAGAATGTTATGTTCCCTGACATTAGCTATTCTTAAAATATATTAAGATGAAAATTGATTCACAAAGTTACTTGGTTTAGAATCTCAGTTCTGATTTACCTGGTTTCAAATACCTCAGTGTGATCTTGGGGAGTTTAGGTAACCTATGTGTCTAATTTTGCTCCCATAAAAATAGAGATACTAATAGTACCTATTTGAAGGTGTTAAATGTTAGTACATTAATATTGTTCAGTTAGAACTGTTAGGGCCTAGCATGGTGTAAGATCAATGTATAACTACAGAACCATACATTGCTGCTGAGAACTCCAGCATGCCTCACTTAAATCTTTATCTGGTTTAATTGCTCCTTCCAAAATTAGAAACAAACTTTTTTTTTAAATTGATGATCGATTACAGAATTTCATGAAAATTTTTTTTTTAGAGTTGAAACCATATTTTCTATTTCTCAGGAGAAAGTTGAATTTACCTACAAGGGCACAATATTCTTTTTTTTTTTTTAAGTGTTATTAGTCTTTTTTTTTTTTTTTTCAGCAAAACCAGAGTCAAGATACTGTTCTAGGATAATAGCTTTTAAAAAAATGTAGATAAAGGGGCATCTTAAACTGTATTTCCTATTAGGATTATTACAAATCTGGTCGCCTTTCATTTGTGCTCTGGAGAGTTAAAGTCAGGTTCATGTAAGGGATGTGTAAGGAGGAAGTTAGTTGGTATAGCCCAAGTGAAGACTGAATGTGGAAACAAGATGGTATGCAGGAAAGCAGGGCTGCTAGGCAAGGGGACTTGGGATATTCATCCTGAATTAGCATCCTTATATTCATCTCCCTCATGGATTCCTGAAACTTTGGAGTGGAGGTTAGTGAAAGGTGGGCAAGGGCTCTCAGGACTGCCAAGTGAATCTGATAGAGAATACCTCTATGAACTTGGTATCTCTGAGTTACACTACAAGGAGTCTGTCATAACATAAGCTGAAGTTTATAATGTTGAAAATTATTGTGTTAAAATGGCAAATATCTTTTGTTTAAATTGATCTGTTAAAATACCATAAATTAGCTGCTAGCTACCTTAAACATTTCAGACGCTTATCTTTTTGATAAATTATGTATCAAAATGTTTTGTTTGAAATTTGAATGAAATGTAGTGATATGACAAATGACTTCAAAAATATCCTATTAACATAATCTATTGGTTTAAATAATGACAGTTTACAGACAGTATTTTAGAGACAAATTATCCACAGTCTTTAAGAAACCACATAAAATATATGTATTTTAAAAAGAAACTACAATCTATCCCTAAATATTTTTGAATGATATTTATTATTATAATGTTATTTACTAAATGCTTTCTTACAATGTGATGGTCTTACTATTTCTTTGAAGAAATTTGTGTTGGAAAAAAGTTTGGTCTTCCTACTTAACAAAGTTATTAACTTGTTAGATACCATCCATAATGGCTAGGATTGGAGTGAAATAGGAAGAATATAAATTGTATTTCATATTTTGCATTGTCTTTATAGCAAATGAAAAAAACTCAATTATATTCAGAATATACTGCCTGGTCTTTTGGGGTCGTTCTTCAAATCAGTTTTGAGAGAATAGCTTAAAATGCCATAACTCTCAGGGTACCACTTTGTGTGCACCTGAGATAAGGCGGCTTTCTTTTGGCAGATGTTGTAGGATTTTGGCTATATCCAAGGATGACTTCAGAGCTTTAATCTCTACCACAGAGACAGAATCAGATCACTGGTACAAGGTGAAGGAACTGCAGGGTGCATAGAGAGCAGCATTTCCCTGTCAATTCTGAGGGGTACTTGTGAATATGGTTGTGATAATCCAGAAGAAATTTCACATGGAAAACTGGATTAGAATATATTATAGGCTTTTCCTTACTGTAAGAATTCTCAACTTCTACAACACACTGATATTCTTAGTAATTCTCTAAGAAAGGTAATATATAAAGTACATGGCATTTCCCCAAATAACAAATAACTATGTTACAATCTCTTTTTTTGTGGCATATCTTCTTTATCACTGGGAACCCACTTAGTTAAAGTGTCTGTAGATAGGAATTTATTATAAAAGTATATTCTTAGATCCCGGATTTACAGAGGGTGAGTTAGAACACTTGGGATAGGATATCAACACAGGTTTGGGAGCTAGCAATTTAGACAATCAGCAGAAACCAGAATCTCAGGAGGATGGGACAGCATTACATAAGATATCTTGAAAAGAAGGTCAATATCCTTATCAAAGATGAAGTTAAGTACATAATATGCAGCTGAGAGATAGATGCATAAAGGAGGCTGAGGAAAATGTGATTAACGAGGATGCCCACTACTTCGATTTAAGCATTTTCTCTCTCTCTTTCTTTCTCTCTGTATGTGTGTTTGTGTGTGTTTATTCTTGAGCAGAAGGCAATCTGAGTGCAATAGGCATAAACCTTCTGTGGTTATAGTTAACTTCATTGTACTTCATTATAATTTTTACTATACCTTCTTATTAAAACACTGTGGTGAATTCTTCAAGGTAGAACAAGCCTTTGAAAGGATTTATATCTGGCAGAGATGGAGTATATTAGGGAATTAGATTAATAGTTCTTTGTAAGTCAGTCATAAAAGGAGTCCTAAATTCTTTTTCCACTAATTTCAGCAGCAGCAGCACTCCCTTTCAAGTCCTGAAATGCAAGATGACCAAGAAGGTCCTTGACTTTAGAAGAATCACTCTTGACTTTCCCTGGAGAATTTATTATAAAGGTATATTCTTAGATCCCAGATTTAGAGAGGCTGAGTTAGTAGATCTGCAGTGGGATCCAGCACTTCCCATTATTTAATAAGCTTCTTGGATGGTTCTGAGGTAGGAAGTCCAGGGATCATTGAGAGGAGACCATCCTGAGATCTTTGTGATTGTGAAAGATCTGTTTTTTAGCTGAGGAATATGGAACAGGACACTGGTGTTATATAAATCAAGGGAATTCAGACACATTAAGATTTTAGTCAGGTCAAATAGCAGCATTTCTCAGAAAGAAAATGATCTTGAGTTTGGAAAACAAAATTAATTCAAGTCTTATGGGCGTTGAGTGTTATTTTGACTAGAGGGAGGCAATTTCTTAAAGCATGAGGTAAGATTGTTTTCTCAGATGAATTCAAAATCAAGAACAATGAGAACAATAATAAATCAAAAAAAAGGATTATTTAAATCTTGGCCTCCAGTCAGTGTTGTGGCCTTTGACACTCTAGGGTGTTATTCAGTCCTTCCTAAAATATTTTCTTCTCTCATTGTCAGTGTTCTTAAGTTGTCAGAGTGTTCCTTTCTGGGGCAAGGTCTCATTACCCTGAAACTCTTCAAACTTCAACTTTCCCCATAACTAAGCTATTATATTATTAAATTGGTTCTGCTTACCTCAACAGAGCACATTTATTAATATGATATTCATTAATATTATTCTATTTTATTAATTTTACTTAATATATACATTCAAAAGAGTAATTTCAATTTGTGATGTTTTTATAACTGGATGAATAATGGTATATTACTATTGTAAGTAGCACTGTAATGCACTGAACAGCCATAAAAATGACCAGCAATCATTAGAAGATTCTCCGTTTACTGCAGCCGATAGTATGCATTTACTTCACAATTAGAAGTTGGTTGCTGTGTAAAGAAAACCCTTTTGAATTAGTGAAAACTTCTTGATTAGTTACTTTGAAATATTGACCACGAAGCCTGGCACTTCTTAAAAAGCCATTTCTGTACCGACACTTGTCAGGTAGCATATATTTTCTTTCATTCATCTTTTTTCCAGGACTTATGTAATTTTCTCAAGATGTCAACCTTTATGGAGTGCAAAGAAAGCATTAGCAATTGCAGGCAACTATAAAAGTTCTGGTGTGCTTTGAAAGAGTTAATGTGCTTTTAGAAGTTTTAGCAGGAAACCCTTGCAGTTGGTTAAGGTAGAAATCTGGAAATGTTTGTTGTCTGTATAAAATATGGAGTTAGAAACATTTACTTCTTGACTGATTGGATTTCAAAGGATGGATGAATTTCAAAGGTGTTCATTTATTACTTTTGAATAACTTATAAAAATAATTTCCTTTCTCCTGAGATTTGATCTAAGCACCTGCTAATATACATAAATAGTAGCTGTGTCAGATGACACAAGAAGATGAAATGTCTGTTCATTCATTTCTGGTTTGGCAAGTTGCATATATCACAAGACACATTTCATTCCCTTTTCCAGCAACAGAAATATGCTTTTATTGTATAATTTAAGGCCATTTTCTTTGTAAAATTTTAAACAAATTGGATTTTTTTTGAAATTGAATTGTTTTTGGACCAGAAAAAGCACTATGAATGGGGAATACATATAAATAATTGAAAAGTGAATAAGAGAAAAAAACCAAGAATTCATTTGCATTTTTGAATAAAGCCAAATTTCATTTAATTATACAGTAGTGGGCATATATTTTTAGTCAAGTCTGTAAAACTGCCAAATGCTAAAGTAACATAGATAGGCCAATTATGGATTTGCTTCATTAACATAATCAGAGATTTTATAAAGGATAAAAAGCTTTCAAGGTTTGGATCTGAGACAAGGTTTTCAATGTCTCTGTAGCTTGGTTAAAATGTACAATGATTCAAATGCAGAGTAGTGCAAGCTAGTGTCTTTCATCCTTATCCTACTGTTTAATGAACCTGGGGCTCTAGCCCCCAGTATTCAGTATTGCCCTTAACTGCTGTAGTGGGAATAAAGGCAGGGCAGGGACAGGGGAAATTCCCGTAGGGCAATTCTTGGGAAATATTACACCCTGATTGATAATATTAAAAATGCTTATCTCCTTTATCTCTAATTTCTCATATTATCCAGGCGTAGCGATATAGTAAAACATCAGCACATAAACCTTATGTTACTACTTTAGTGAGTCTGATGAATACACATATGGAACTTCCTGTGGTGAAGAGCAATCTAGATTACATTTCCCAGGTAAATACCTAGCGTGGCTGCTCCCATAATTCCTCCTTACTTTTTTTTTTCTAGGTTTCTTCCATTGGTTCACTTTCACTTCTCATTCTTTCACTACAGCTTAATTTCACATGCATGTACACATTTGATTTAAATCTGTCTCTACTGGGGGACCACATCAAACAGAAACCTAAGTTCTAATTCTAGTTAGCTTGCACATCTTTTTATGGTATGTTTTCACTTTAGTGTGGCCTGTGCAGCTGCTATCCATGGGAATTACAGTGGAAATTACAAAGGAAATTCTAGGCAGACTTTGTTTTGATTTTTAAAAAGTTGAAAATGTTGCTTTAGGCAAAAGACTTGTAAAATGTGAATGGTTGCCTCTTGTAGTTTTTAGTTTGCTTTTAAAATAGATTCAACAATCATTACCCTTTGAAACAGGTTGTAAATAGGAACTGTTTTACTGTATCTAACCTGTCTTACTGAATAGTTTAATAACATATGAAAAAGGTGTAGATCGTATGTAGGTAACATCTTAGGTTTTCTGGCAACAGGATAACCCATTTAAGCCATATAATTAGTTAATATCCTCTTCTAAATCTTATCAAGAGAGGGAAAAACTTCTTCATATATTAGGTTCTACATTATAATAACTTCATGTCTTCTTATACCATCCATCTACCTTTCCCTTCCTCCTAACACATATCATTTATATTCATTTTGTGGAACTGTGGTGAATGCAGACCCATGGGATCAGAAATGAATGGGCCTAAAGACTTCCCAGGTTTCATCAGGACAGTATCATTACAAATATTTAAATAGTAATTGGGTGGTCACCTTTCAGAAATATTGAAGGTTCTCAACATGAGCCAGAAGTTCACTATGTATTATGTGATACTCCTCCAACTAGAAAATTCTGTATTTGAAATTATATAGCAGAGTAAACCAAGTGGTTTGTTCAAGACTATTGGACTATTGGCATGGAAGATAAAACAACTATCTTTCTCACATTCCTTACCTCAAGACATAAACTAGTCAAATTAAATTATTTAAAGTAAACAACATCATTTCCTTTCTTTTTTCCAGAGGATATTAATCTAGTGGGCCTGTTTAAATTAATGGACTATCCAAATATCACTGATAAAGTAATATTATCATTAATAAGTAATATTATTTGTTTAAAAATGTTTAGCACTAAAAATGGGGTAAACATTTGCAAAGGCATGTTTATTTAACTCTCCAAATTCATTAGATGGTGGGATAAAATTCTACATGGTCTTGTTTCTTGCCAAGCAATATTTCAACCATGCTGTATTCAGTGTTTCCTTCCATACTTTAACATATCTTGAATAAATTGCACAACTTTGCAGTCACTTTAATTCCTGAAACCTAGTCCAGTGTAATATTTGACTTTAATTCTGTGCCATCCTCTAACTGCAGGCTAACAGGGGGCATGATATCTTGGAGTGACATAGGTGTTGGTCCAGTCTCCACCTAGACACTTCTCTTTCCATCTTCTCTTCAGGACTTACCTCCTCCAGCATTTGAGGAACAGAAGACAAAGGGATGAACATTCTCTTCAATTTCACCACTGTTAAAATTCTTTCTGTTGATAGGCAATGATAACCTGGCTAATACTACCTGGGTGCTGACACCCCCTATATAACTGGTATGGGGAACATGTGAGTACTTCAGAGGCTCTGTGGGCCTTCCCATGGAGCAGTCTCTTGACAAAACTTGACCTGATTTCTTCCTATCCCACTTTAGCTCTGTCTCAGGCAGTTCACCAACTATTTGTTAGTCTCCTTCATGGTAGTTAGCTCTCCGGGGTAGAGTACTGGCAAAATGATGGCAAATGGCTTCCTTCTCTTCACCTGAGGGATGCTCTTACATCCTTGCTATGACAGTTGGTGGGAAAGTGAGCTGCTTTTCTGTGCATGTTTCTCTTTACTGTACTGTCTTTTCTGTTCTCTTTCCTTCTACAGTTATGTAAAAGGGCAATCAGAGAATTTGTTGCCTAAGCATATCTTCAAATAAGGAACAAAATGCCAGTCTCCTTTATGGAAATTTCAATTTCTAGGTGTCATTCTTTCCTAGCCGTTCCACACATATACAGGTGCTTGATGTTGAAGGGTAATTCTTCTTCCTTTTCTCAGAAGTCCTCTCACCAGGCTAATTCTGAAAGCTTCCTCTCTTTCTTCCTTATCCTCTCCATTTATATCCTGGGGATAGGAGAGGGATTGGGTAATAGTCTTGGTAGAAGGGTGGGTTAGTGCCTGCAGGAGGATCATTACCTTCAGATTTAGTGAGCCATTCTTCTCCATCTGTAAACCTAGTCACTTGTTTCTGAGAAACAGGAAATGTCCTATCACCATCCTCCTGCATAGTTATATTAGACTGCACAAAGGGAATATGAAAAAAATAACCTAATAATTCTCAGTTGACATTTTGCAATGGAATAGCAAATATTCTACATATCTATCATATATGACACATGTGAAATGTTTTAGTGGACTACATGATCTGTAAGTACAACCATGATATTATCAACAGAAAATAATTCTGAACACAGACATCTTTCAAGTGAATTCAAATCTAGATTCTAGATTTAGTGACTATACTTGCTAGATGACTTTGGGCAATTTCCTTACCTTCCCTAGATTTTTTTAAGCAGTCTTATTTATAACACTTTGAAGATTATTTATTCTGTTGTTTTATGCCTAATATGCTTCCTAATTCTTAATAAAATGTTACTGAATCAATACTTTAATATGTTTGCTCCATTATTTGTCATCTGTCACTGGATTATACTCTGTCTTCATTAACTTGACATTCCACAATGGTTTCTATCTATAACTTGTATGCAACCTTGTTAAAGTAGACCATCAGGTATTTTTTAGTTAATTTTTTATTACGGATATCTAATAATTTAGACATAAAATGATATGCATAACTTACAGATAAACATTAGAATCATAAACGACTTTAAATATATTATATGTTCCATATACTTATGTTCATAAAAAATTTCCTCCAATAAGGAATGTTTTCTTATTGCCATACCACGTTTGAAATATTGTTTTTCTCAGAAGAACTTGGTTGTTGGCTTTGTGTTGCTAAGCAGTTTTTTTGTTATTTAAGCTGGATTATTCAGCTTTTGCTTTTGTTTGCCATGGAGCAGTAACTTTTCTAAAAATATGTCTTCATAAGTCATCTACTTTTTTGGATGTTATGTTTATGATTGATGGTATTTAGTTTTCTTGTAAAGCTTCTCTTTTGGGATAGCTTTCGTTTTGGAAATCTCACTAGCAAAAAGATTGCCTTTCAAAGACATCCTTTCCTTTGTGCCTTATTTTTTGTTTGAATTTGTTTTCCATGTAGAGATACAATACTGTTAGAAACAGTGATACTGAAGATTACCTTTTGTTCTGGTATTTTTAAAAAAATCAGGGTTATTTATTTTGACTCTGGTATTCAATGTAGAATCCTAGGAGATACATCATAGATTTCCCATACTGAATATATGCATCTAAAATAGAGACACACAAAATTGTTTACAAAAATATAAATGTACTGTGTTTTTTGTCTTTTAAAATCAGCAATGTTTCCCATGTCTTTCAAGATATAATATACAGCCTAAAGACTACTCAAAATTCATGAAATTTGTGCAGGCTGAATTTTATTTTTAAGTGTGAATAAGAAACAATTTCCATTTCAGGTTCTTTTTGAGCCAGCACAATACATAATTACAATTAGCTGATTGGCAGCTATTCCTTCTAGTGATTTAAAATCATTATGCAGTTGCTGCACTGTCCGCTTTCAAAGTTCTTTGATTGCTAATTTTAAAGACTGATATTCATTTCAGAATGAGAAATGTTATATATTCAGAATTTGGAAAGCAACAAATTGTATTCAATTCATTTTTAATTTTTCAGTTTAATAGAAACTTTAGGATAGATGTTAAGAGGAAAGAAAAAGGTTTGATACATAAAATTGAGACTATTTCTACTTTCATATCTTGTTGTGTTTATTCAGCCCATTTCAAGGGAATTCATTTCTGTGTGACTTCTTAAAGCATGTGTATCCTCTCACATACAAAATGAAAAACAATGAATGCCAGTTTTTCCTAAAGCTCCTTGTGTTTAACTCAGAATCTGATATACTACTTCAGAAAAGTAGTATATCAATTTGTTTCAGCTTTGAGGTTTCATTTATTCATTTTTTTTTAATTTGGAGAATGTTCCAAATTTTAAAGCTTTTAGAACAAATGGCTCCCAAGTTTTTCTTTGTATACATGTTTCCCTATTCACCACAGAGATTTTGTAAACAACTACAAGGTCATTCTTTGTTACTGAACCACAAAAGTAATAGTCATTTAAAAATCTGTTGGACTTAAATTATAATGCTAGTAGTTTCTGTTTTATTTTTCTGATATTATGTATTAAGGAACAAATATTTTCTTTCCAAACCAAAAAAGAATAAACCAAAAAATTCCAATAACTAATTTTGATGCACTGTACTTCCCATCTTTGAAATAGCTTATATTTTTATTCCAGAACCGAGCAATAACTGAATCAATTGATTCTACTACTAGTTATAGGTCTGTTTTGTCCATATTTTCAGCATGCTAGATGCCCTTAGGTTTGTAACACATTTTATTTCTCCGCTCTGTCATAAAGTAAAACACATTCATAGCTTTGAGGAATAGAGGTGGTGATCGATCACTAAATGGAAAGCCAAAAAAATGAGGAGCAGATGTTGCTTTTTCTCATTTTGCTTTACAGGTCACAGATTAAACTCTCATAAAGTTGTGTAGGGATAGTGGACCAGTGCATATACAGCAGTGCATATTCTCACTGCTTTATAGCTAAAATGTGCTGCTGCCCAGTCCTTTTAGCTTTTCAGCCCCATGGCTAACTGCCCAGTTCTTTTAATACGTCCCTCCCCCACATTTACCTACTATTGTTTTCTGTTGGTGCTTCAAGAAAAGGTGGTTGTAGAATGGATTTGGGGTGAGGAGACAGAGAATAAGCAGCAAAATTATGTGTGTTAAGCCAATGCTATATCCCCACACACCAAAAACAAACAAACAAACAAAAAACTTTGGTCATTTTTTAGTCATTTAGAACTATTTGAAATGTTACTATCAGTTTGTCCCTTTTGCATAATCTTATTGACTAAAAGTGATTTTAAAAACCCTTGAGATAAAGACCTTTAAAATTTATTTACAATTAGAAAGGAAATACCCTAATCATTTGAAATTGAAGATTTAAAAGAAGCAAGTGCTTGATTTCTTAATAAATTTTAAATGACATTTTTTTTTCCTGAGGGCCAAGATAGCTAGAACAGGGGAAAAAACATTTAATGCTTATTTCTCACTTGGTATTGGTATTATTCATTTTAATATAATCAGTACCTTGAAGATTTATCTGGTCATTTAGAATATTTGACTTTCATGACAAATTATCTTTTGAATACTGTGTATTGCATTTTTTCCCATAGATTTTTCTAATAGTAAACAGTAAAGGCATTATTCCTCTAAAAATCTTATTCCTATGATAATCATTTCCCAAGACTCTGATTCTATAATATTCCTACTAACCTATTACATAACTCACTGTTACATTTAAGCCCATGAAATAAATTAAAATTCCACAGGGAAAAAAAATGAAACTGTGGCATTTTTTTTTTTTTTTTTTGTATTTTGACCTTTCACTGCTCAAATCACATTGTGCATCTGGCTATTAGATAATTTTTATGAATAGTACAATGATTTGATTATGCACATAGATACTTAAAGCTCACATAGTGCTATTCATCATAACATATACAAATATAAATTTGTAGAAAATCTAAAATGTAAATCTGTACAGCTGTATTTTCTTTTTTTAAATTTTAAAAAATTTATTTATTCTACTTAGGTATACATGATAGCAGAATGCATTTTGATTCATTGTACACAGATGGAACACAACTTTTCATTTTTCTGGTTGTACATGATACAGAATCACATCATATATGCAGTCATACATGAAGCTAGGGCTATGATGTCCATCCCATTCCACCATGTTTACTGTACCCCTGCCCCCTCCCCACTCCCTCCCATTTGACCAAAGTTCCTCCATTCTTCCCATGTCCTACTTGTATCACTGACAGGTTTTTCTTCTTCCCATGGTCCCATGCAAGCAAATACTTGAGTGCTTCATTACATGGATCATTTGTGCTTCCTAGATAACCAGAAGGTGTAACTCTTGTGTTGATCGATTATAGGAGACTTCCCTTGAGGCCTTAGAAAAAAGAATTCTTGAAAGAAATTCTTATCTGCTTTCCCTGACTCACTCTGATGACTGATAACACATCTAAAGGCTAAATATGTGTTAGAAGCTGACACACATTTTGAAAGGTGTATTGTGCCCTAGAGATCCAAGGCTTTCCTTCACTGACTAGAATTCTATCATCCCCTGTGTCTAGTGAATTTTCAAAAGTCAACTTGGTGAGTGAACACATCACTGATTTGTTTTTAGCATAACAAATACTATATTTGTCAGAGTCCATCAAAATGATAGATTAAAAAATATTAATACTATATGTGAAATATGTTGTAGAGAATGTTTTTGAAATGAATTAGGCTAAGAAGAAAGTTATACTTTAGACTCTATACGTTAGTAAGTTTGAAAGCTGGACCAAATTTAAGAAATGTGTAAATTATAAAGAGCTATTTTATTGCTTTAGTGGTTTTGTCTTTAATGTGAATGTTTCTGGGTTTTGTTTGCTTTGTTTCTCTTAGATTTTGTGTTACACTTTTTGAAGAGTTTGCTGTATACTGCAGTTCCCCTCTCTTCACAACAGAGGAAGAAAAAAATTGTATAAAGTATTTGGTAATCTTATGTTTATATTTATATTATTTTCTAGAATATGAAATGAACTAATGACATAAAGTTTATACAGGTTTGGAATTTAGATCTCAAAAAGGCAATATTTATGTGAATGATCAGAATATAAGGAGATATATGAAAAGAAGAATCATTAATACCTTCATAGAGCCTGACTTGACATCACTTGATCAGAATGCTGTGAATGCAATAGTATATGCTTAACATCTGGTCATCTCAGTGACCAGATGAAGTGACCAGATCCTTAATGAGGTGAAGCAGAATATGATTTTTAATAGACAATCAAAGTTAACTTTAAAAATATTAAATTTTGTCAGGGGAAAAGATTAAGGACCACTATTCTAAAATTTCATACTCTCTTTCCTCTACCACAGTATAATTACTGTATAAGTAGAATTCAGTGAGCTCTTTCCTAGTGCCAAACTCTCTGTCTCATCTCCCAACTGTCCTGTAAAGTAGGTACTTTAATCATCCAAGCCACTCCCTTTGAAGGAATGTTTAAATAATACTCCAGAAAGACAAGTCACAAGCTCTAAGATCATCATCCACTATGACCAACCTAAAATAACCTATTTAAGTCTCAAAACAATAATTTACTGTAATAAAGGAAAAAAACTCTGGTTAATTCACATTTATAAATTGTGGAGGTTTTAAAGGTTATTCTATAAAATTTAAAACTCTTTATGACCAATAGTATGCTCAGATTCTACCTAGTTTAAGTGTGTAAATATTTGTGGAACCATATAAAATAATTTAAAACTAGAGATTTGTAAAGCGTATGTTCTTTAAAGGTAATGCACACAGTCCTTAAGTTTAAGGTACACTTCAGGGGGATGGAATGCCCACTTAATGGGGCAGTTTAGTATGGCATATCAAGAGCAACAAATAAGTCTAGTTGCAACCTTGGGCTCTGTGTTGAGATGAGTAGTGCCCTGATATTAGGAAGAGAGTGACAAGGCGTCCTGAGAATGGTGAGATGTGCTGAAAGGAAAATGTTTGTACTTTAGAATTTATCCATTCTGGCCATTCCTTGGTGCTTAGCCAACCAAACAATTCATCAAGTTATGTTTCCCATCCAGTATGGTCTGCCTTCCTTTGTAGCTGTTCTTTGACTCAGTGGCTAATGATGAAGCATGGGACTCAGGGCAGGATTCAAGCACGTTGGCTACTTTTCAGTCCACTCTATTGGCAGGATGTGGACCTTATCCATATGGCAAGGCAGAGCACTTACACTTATTCTAGAGGTTTATCCGTGTCTGCCTGCTGCAAGAAATTAGTGCTGTTCACACTTGTTTAGCCTTAATAAAAATCTTTTTAGCTGAAGCACAAGGATAAGGTCACCATCTGCCACATAGAAATGCCAATATCAAATGAACAACAGGAGGGAGTTGTGTTTCATTCTTCGGGGCTTTTAGAAAGAACTTCAAATGGATTAAGCACTAATTGAATCCCCTCTATATTGCTATAGACCATGATTTATATTTTATATTGTCAATTGTATTATAATAGCTGTGAAATCTATCACAATACACTGCTTGCATTCCTAGAAACAGAACTGCAGGTAGCATTTAAGAATATGAATATCCTTAAGATCAAACATATACTGTCTATGCCAGACATTGTCTGTAACTTGAGCTAAAAGGGCTGGCAGAGTACCTTTAAGTTCACATTAAAGGTTTTAGGGAGATTTCAAATTATAAAGTCTTGACTAAAAAGTGAAATTTTTAATTGTGGTGTATAATGCTAACAAAACTTAGTGATTAATAGATTCATTGGCAATTAGGAAAAGTTAATGAATGCATTGTTTAAACCCAGATTTTTGGGGGAATGAGTGGGTTTTCTTGAGTCCTTGGAAATTATTTGATACTTCCAAAATCTGATTCTATCAACTAACTTTTAGTCAGCTAAAATTTAAATAACACTTTGTTGTTATATCTTTGGATCCTGTGTATTGCAGTGAATGTTTAATTTGTTTAGTATGTTCTATAAACAAAGCAATATTAATGATAATGAATAAATAATTAAAATTATTTTAAATAAAACTAGAGGTGAAGAGTTTTTAAAAGTTCTGTTATGTGCAAAGGAAATGAGCTTATTCTTTTTGGGTTTTATAGCATATACATTAAAGAGTAGAAATAAAAATTGAACTCTAAGTCTAATGTTAATTAATATAATATCCATTTCATCTCTATCTACCACCTTTACCCTTTTTGGTCACTTATAGTCTTTTGTATGTTATTGGTAGAAATATAATCTTAAAATTTTAAACATATATTGGGATTTTATTGAAGTAGATTATCATACTGATCCTAGTTACAAAATTGGCAGAATATAGTTTAGGAGAAAATGAGGTAAATTAGGGATTCTGAACAACAAATAAAAAGAATGAACCAGAAAGTTGATAGATTCTTCTTATTTTATTTTGGTTTTAAAAATTTGGTCTTACACAGACAAATTAAACAGGAAATGTCTAGACAGGCAGAAATTTTCATTCCTATTGCTAGTCACTAATCTCATTTCTTTGACCTCATTTTTCTCTGTAACCTTTATTTCTTAGCAGTCTGTACCATTTATTTTAACTTAATTAGCAATGATCATGAGGATATCTGTTCCAAAGTTTCTGTAAGTGATATTTGTTGGATGGTTATATCACATAGGTATTCCCTTCTCAAAGAGAGAGAAGTCTCTTCATTATATTTTAAAGTTAATATGAATCTCATGTGGTTGAAAAGCTAATCCAGTCATTTATCATTATGGCAATCTCCCATATGTGTTCATGTGCCTGTATGCCAAATAGGAGACAAAAATTTTGATTTGAGGTCTACAAAGCAATGATTTGAGGTTCAAAATTAGTTTTAAACATTAATATTAGAGTGTTTGAGCTCTTATTGATAAAATCATTGTTTTAAAAAAATTAATCATGTTCTTTCATTGACTAATTCTTTCTGCATATGAGAGTAATAGGTTATTAAGATTAATATGCAAGTTGCTTATTTAATGAAATTGGTTTTGTTATTGGTAATTTGTGTACACTGTTAAATGTCTATTCTTAGATACCTTTTTGGTCTTTCAGAAATTGAAAAATCCTTCACTCTTGTAACTAAAACACAAACTTTTGCCATTTTCAATTTTTATTCAAGCTTTCCGTTGTTTGGGCAATACTTTTAATTACCTTTTCCAAAATTTTTTATTTGAAAATTGTCCAATATTGAGGGACAAAAATCATACTGTATTGCTGACTACAATAAATTTACAGAGCAACTCAGATATCAGCAACACATTTAAATATTATAAGTTTCAACCCCTACCAGGCCCCAAAGAAGTCCAGTCCCTCTACATAGTTTCTGCAGATTTACAAAGGTACTTTGAAGGTCATTCTCCCAAAGTTTATTTTGGAGGCATTTCTGTTACAAATTGCATCAACTCAAAAGGGAGATCAAGTCCCTTCATCAATGTCCACAAAACAACCACTTACGCAAATTATTCTCAAGAGCAATAAACTTTGCTGATGATCTTAGGAGAGCAAAGGGGTAGGGTCATAGCACATCAATTCAAATGACTTCAAATTGGAACTCAAGTTAACTCTGCTATTATGTTATTTGTCAGTATTTGAGTTGATCTCAACTTCGTAGGATTCCACTGGCTTCCCTCTCCGCTTCATCTCTTATCATCCTATCCAATATTCTCTTCTTTTTTGCCAGGAGGAAAACAAATCCCATTTTCCTTCTGCAAAGGAAATTTCATTTCCCTTCTCCCTACAAAACCTCACAGTTGCTTTGGCTTCCACTTCTGCCAAGTGCTTTCTTTAGGTCGGAAAAAACTTTTTTCTAGATTCAGAAAGCTTCCTTTGTAATAGAAGTTCTTGAATCAGCTATTATGATAGCATTTAAAATTGCTTTTTTGTTACCAAGATTTTCCTTTGTAGATTGCCTACTCAAAATTGTGCTAGGTTTTTAAAAACTGTGATAAATGAGAAGTGCCATGTTCATTGGGCCCTGCTTTTGCCTTTCCCTTAGTATTTTTATTGTTGTTGTTGTTGCTAGTCTTACTGACTTATTGAAATAAGTAGATATGGTCTTTAATGACAGGTATTGGTGGAGAAACATTAAAGCTATTGAGATTCTAAAGGCAGTAAAAACTTCAGAATCTCAATAGCATGAAGCATGTCATGTGAGAAAAATGGGTCATGAATAGTGTGTTAACAGACAGGAATGACACAGGCAAACATGAAATGGAATGTATTTTGTAAATTTGAAGACAAGCCATGCCTAAACCCAAGGATAATGTGGATGTGAAAACAACTGCTTCTGGTTGATTTTAATTGAAAGTTTGTGTAATTAAAAAACTTTCTTAGTGGCTCATGGATATTGATTTTTCTCTAGTGTGACTGAGGAAATATATGTTCTGGTATTTTTCAGGGTTTTTCTTTAGTTGGTATTAGGAACTAATAGCATTGTTTATTAAAAAATTATCTTTTAAAACTTCTGAAGTATATAGAACAAAAATGTAGAAATGAGCAATACTGCATTTTGTGAATCTCAAAATAGCATAATTTTTGAAATATTGTTTTATGTTTCAAAGGGAGTATACAGGCTGTTTTTGGCATTTGGAATCAATGCAGAAGGCTATTCTATTTCAGCCAGTGCATCCTAAGCAAATCCAAAAGGAATCTTTGTATTGTGCCATCAGTAAAATTATCATCAGTAAAATGATAATTATGAATTAACAATTAATTAGTTCCCAACTCACATGTGGAAGTTTGGAGTATATCATTGGAAATATAGAGATAATATTGTAACTATAGGTAAAACTATTTGGAAGGCAATACTCACAAAACAACATTCCTAAAATCATAGTTTCTTATATTTAAAAAATTTCTTGTCAAAGTTTGTGCTTAGTTTTATCAATTCAAAAGGCAATTTCAGATTATTTTTGAGTTCTAGATATGTAATATTTTCAGAAAAATTCAAATTGTATTTCTTTAAATTACAAATAACCAAGATTAATTTAACTGTTTCAAATACATTTTGTCACATAGAACTACTTAGTTTTGAATTTAATCAGTGAATTAAACTGACATGTCATTAATTATTAGATATACTAGTGAGTTTGAAGTCTAATATTTTTATTCCCCTCAGCTAAATTAAACTTTCTCACATAGATTCATAGTAACAAATAATTAATTACACACCCATTATTGTCAGACCTCTGCTCCGCTGTGAAAGAGAATGGAATCATGGTTCCTCGCTCAGTAGTTTTACCCATTCTGTCCACAGTGGAGGCAGTATTGCCAGTGATACTTTTCTGACAGCTGCTACCCTGAGTGAAATGAGGTGCAGAAGATGGAGATCCACAACAGACTGGGTAATTCAGGATTTCTAGAGCAGGTATACCAGATTGACATTAAAGGGTAGGTTAATGTGAGTAAGACAAAAAGGGAAAAAAGCATTTCATGGAAAGAAAGCACTGTGACCAAAGGATTGGTGGTGGGACACAGCTCTTGTTATCAAGGCAACTCATGTCATTCTTTCTGCCTAGAGAAAAGGACATATGTGAAGAGAGAGATGAAGATGAGGTTATGAAGTAAGCATGAATGAGATGAAAAGTTTTGTGACTTAAACTAAGGTCTACATACTACAGCATAAAATTTTGGTAAACTTTTGAAGGATTTGAGCAAAGGAATAGCATTGGATTAGTATTTTGGGAAAATCATTCCAGAAGTAATAGAAATATGAGATGTGTGTAGGGACACGGTAGGGTGGGGCGGGAGGTGAGTGGATAGATTTGAGCACAGAGACCAAGAAAGGGCCATGGTAAGGGACTATTAGACTAATTGGTAAGAAATATGAGACCTTGATTAAAGAACTGGCAATGGGATTGTAGAAGTGAGGTGATGAATGAGATGGTTGACTCATGACTTAGGATCTACTGGACTTGAAAAATGATGAGAAAGCAGGACTCTAACATGATCTCCATCATCCACAACTGGTATAAAGCTATTTTTTCAATGTATATCAGAAGGTGTTTTTTTTTTCTTATTATCTTAACAAATCATATGTGAAACCAAAAAATATTTGGTAATTTTAATAAACAATTATTTCCGTTTAATGTGTAACATACATTAGCAGTATGATACAGAGATATTTAAGTACAAAATAGCTTTACAAATGCCCTGGAGCAGTCTTAGATTGTTCTTTATTATGTATCTTTGAAAAGCAATGGCCACGATTCTTAAATTTTATTTTGTTTCTTCATAGATTTAAAATGATGCAGAGCTTACTGTGGAACATTTAATTTTTTATGGAGTTTCACTCTCTGAAACTTTTTTTTAGAGTTTTTGTTGTGATGGAGGATATTCTGGGCAAGGGAAAATATCATCTCTTATGATTTTTACATATAATATTTATTAAATAAGGCTTTCCACTCTTTTGTGTCATCTGCAGAATTATTAATAATGGGTTTAGAAATGCCACTTGTGAGATTCTTGAGTCCA
This sequence comes from Geosciurus inauris, assembly GCA_004024805.1. NCBI lineage: Eukaryota > Metazoa > Chordata > Mammalia > Rodentia > Sciuridae > Geosciurus > Geosciurus inauris. Next base: position 22,496 of record PVHX01019853.1, read on the forward strand.
AGCCAGACTAAATGTTTTTCTGAACCACATTATTGCTTATCCACATATGTATTTTGAAGAGAATGTGAGTTACATGTTATAATCCCTTTTAAAAAGTCTATGTAACTGAAAGAAATTCTGTATCTGTTTTTTCTACTTTTACTATGTTAGTTTTGTTGGCCCATTTTATCTTTCTCCTAAACCAAAGAGTTATTTAAGATACAAAATCAATATGGACATTTTGCCAACACAGGACTTGGACTATAATGAGAGATATTGGAAAGGCTGTTAAAGAGTTTTGTATTCTTTCTTCAAGCATGGAGAAATCAGCATTGGCCTATAACCTGAGTTTAATTTGTTTAGTTTTTATAACTTTGCAGTCAACCTTATTTTCATTTACACTAGATTTTCTGTGAGTCTGCTGATTGCAAAAAACAACAAAGAACAAAATTAGAATTTTAGTAGAGTAGATAATATTCCCAATTGCTCGGCTCCTTTGATAGCACATATGAATTATTCACCATCCATATTTAATAGCATATGTTATACTCCTTAATACATCTATAACCATCTACTTCCAGAGGGAAAACTCTTCAGATGCTGTGGTTTGTTTAGTTTTTCAATGAAAGCTGAAGAGAGGGTTGAATATTTCCCCTAAGATCTACTACAGCTTGTATATTACTATTTTCTCATATTATCCACCATGGTGCTTTCCAAAAAGGTTGCCTTGGGAATGCTATCAGGTAGTTAAAATAAGTTTTTAAATATTTTGAAATATTGGCAATTGATTTTTACACTATATTTCCATAATATTTAAAATGCACATATGTAATTATATCCATGTATATGTACAGGATATGCTAAGTTGGAATTTATGTCTAATATGAGGAAATGTCCACTTAGACAATGTTAAGATGATATTTAAGCAACTGTCTCAAAGAAGAGTGAAAGCTTCAAGTATTATTATTGTTGTTGGTTATTGAGATTTTTCTCAGCCATCAGAAAAATTTGAAGTAAAATATATTTCTTTAACCTAGAGAATATACTATTGGTTTTTCTCAGCAATTCCTCTTTTATCTCAATGCTTATATAGATTATATATTTTTAGATAAGTATGAAATTATAGGTGCAGAACTTATGAGTTCAAAAATGCTTCTATTATTGACAAATAACTTAATCACTGGAATCATTTATCACTTTTATTGGTGCACCTGACAGACAGCAGATTGCTGTTGTCTTGAAGGAATCAGGCTATAGAAGCATGTCATAATTCAATTGAAACACACTTCTTCTACCAGGAAACTAACTAGCAACAGATACTCTTAACTTCAAAGTGTGATGTCAACAACCTTGACTAACCTCAGAGCATTTACTTCAACAAAAGGAATAGGACTAATATCAAAATGGTAATTCCTATATCTTGCTCTAGATTATGTAAAATAGCTATAGATTTAGAATTATATCTTGTGAAGAGAATTTAGCCAATTCAGTTTCTTCATTTTATAGATGAAAACAGTTAAGTCCACAGAGGTTGTTAATGTTCCTAAGATAAGCAGCTGGTTAATGGCTGAGTGGTGCTGTAATGCAAGACTTGTGATTCTAACTCAATCCATTGGTCTTTCTCTGTTGCATTGTACTTAGTTATTTTTAAGCACAATAAACTAACTTGAATTATCAGCCATTTTCTTTAATCTTAAGAAAAATATTAATATTTTTCTTTATGAGAAATTTATGTTAGTTTAAAGAAACTGAATCTTTAGTTGCAAAAGTTTCATAGCATTCTTAGGAAACTTGCTCTGTGATATTTGTATAAAATATGGTAATAAAATTGTACATTAGTCATTTGTTTTAGTCATTAATTCTGGAAAGTAATTCTTATGGATGTAGAGAATGATTTGCCCCATAAATATTAGTAGATCTGATTACAATAGTCAGGGAAGTTTTATAGGAATAAGGACAATTATATTGAAGTAGACTTGGATGATAAAACATGATTATAAAATGAAAGTCTTTAATATCAGTATTTGTTTTAGACAAATAACACATTTACAGCTACATTTCTGCATAATAGCCAAAGAAAAGCAATAGTTCTTCTGAATTATGATATATGATCCAAACAAGTTCTATATTTTCAACTTATGCTACTGTTTTCTCTAGTTGGTTGAAAACATAATTAGTTGGCACTATTGCGCTCATTTGTATTTAGGAAAAGAGCTTTACTTTTTCTAGGGACCATCTGGTAGTATACATGTAAAGCATCATGACATGAAATCTATGGATTTCTTGTTGTGCAGTTTTATAATTATATGAAATTCAATCTATCAATCTTTCAGTAATGAAATTGGTGAGTACAGATGTACCTCAATTTTGAATCAAGATTTTTCTTTGGTAAAGGTGTTGTCTTTACCAAATGGGAAACCATGCCAAATGTTTTCAGTGTTCTTTTGTCTCAAATTGTCAACAGGCAAAACTTTGGTAAAATAAAAATAACCCTGAAGTAAAAGAAGTTATGTCACCAAAGATACTTGCAATTTGAAAGGATGAGGGGAAAGAAGTACATGGATCGGTAGTAACTGAGTGTTACTGGCATCCTTTTTGGTTCTGTTTTAGTTAGCTTTTTTTGCTGCTGTGACCAAAAGACTTGACAAGAACAATTTTAGAGGAGGAAAAGTTTATTTGGAGGTCTCAGTTTATAAATGGCTGACTCCATTGTTCTTGGCCCTACGTGAGGCAGAATGTTATGGTGGAAAGAAGTAGGGAAATAAAGCAGCTCAGAATATGACAGACAGGAAGCAGAGAAAGATTAAGCTTGAATTACCAGGGATAAAATATATACCCAAAAGACACACCCCAATGACTTACCTCCTTCAGCCACACCTTACTTGCTTACTGTTATGACCAAGTTAATGCATTCATGTGGATTAATGTGCTGACTAGGTTAAGATTCATAACTCAACCATTTCACCTCTAAACTTCCTTGCATTGTCTCACACATGAGCTTTTGGGAGGCACCACATATCTAAACCATAACAGTGTACATGGCATTATCTTTGGATTAGTGTATCTGAAACATATCTTTGAAAAGTAGTGAATGAGGTGACTGAAAACAGAGCAAGCAGATTCTGGAAACCCTGCAAATGTAAGAGGTTTTCCCTCTGAGATCTGTAAGAGAGAAAGTCACTAAGGCATGTGGAATAAGAAATGCTATCGGGTAATGTGCCTTGTGTACAGTTTGCTTTGAGCATTGGGGCCATCTTGGCTACCTCTTTGGTGAGTGAAGGAAGATCAGATTGGAAAAGAATCTCTGATCTTTAGTTGTATTTATGTTTATTGAATCTAAAAGTTTTAAATATCTATTCCATCAAATCTATTCTCACATTTCAACAGTAACAAATCCAAGTTGAGATATCTTTGCTAGGTTTGTGGCAATTAAAAAGAATAGGAGGGCTGGGGACATAGCTCAGTTGGTATAGTGCTTGCTTCACATGCACAAGGCCCTGGGTTCAATCCTCAGCACCATAAATAAATAAATAAATAAATAAATAAATAAATACGAAAGATGAAGAAGAAAAAGGAAAAGAAAAGAAGAAAAGGACTAGGAGCTAGAATTTACCTATAGGGAATCTGTTAAATAATGCTTGTCCATAAATATTCTCTATAGCAATTGGGAAGTATTTTGATTTACTGGTACCTCTCTCTCTCAATGACCAAGTATATGAGACAGCACTGAGTTCTGAGAAGAATGTAGTTATACAGAATGAAATTAAATCTCTAAATGCTCTGTACAGATACTTGGTTACAGCACATCAGGCTTTGAAATAAGCATCTGGGGCTGAGCAACTGGTCAGGGTAACTGTAACTCCTGATGTCTCCTTTTTTCATACAGTGCCATAGTTCAGGGAGATTTTGAGGGAAATATGGGTTGGCGCCACCCCTTTATTCATACTACACAGATTAACTATTTACTGTACCTCTGTATCAAGTTACTCTTATGTCCTAATGTGGTAATTTTCTGCAGAAATGCTTAGAAATGTTTAGTACTAAGCTATATGTTATAAGTAATATTTTGATAAATTGCTATAATAATATAGTAAAATTTAATGTTTAGTAGTGTTTTTGCTAGAATGGGGTTAAAATACTCTAGGGTATTTTTTCATATAAACCAGAGTGTTTCATGCAAATAAAAGGTGGTTTTAAAATATCACAGAAACCATTCTAGGACTAACTGTGCTTCTGACCAACCTTGCAAATATGCATAAGTATCCCTGCCACCTGAGCCTTAGTTTTTCATTTATAAATTAGAGGTAATGATATCAGTCCTACTTCAACCCTAGCATTATTATAAAGATAAAAAGACATCATTCATGTGAATGGAAGCCATCACTGTTTTTCACTGGTATGGGAACATAGTTGTATTATAATCTTTTGCCAAAACACTCTGATAGCCATCTTGTAAGATATGAAATCACCAACATGTAAAAACATTAACTACTGGAAAAATGCTATGTGACACCTATAGTTATAAACATAATGTGCCTTGGAACTAGAAATAATATTCTGTGCCTTATGTATAATACTTCCTTTGTTGTTTTTGTATATAAATTTAATCACTCAACAAATATTAATAAATATATTAATAAATACAATAGATCATATCATATTAATGAATATGATATACTAAACATACTTTAAGGTGTTCAAGGTTGTTGAGATATAACGTTAAATTTAAAAAGACAAATGTTTGCCATCATAGGGCTTTTCTTTTGGTGGAAGAATAGTAGAATTAGAAAAATATATTTTTTTTCAGAATCACATAGGAAATGAAACATTAATCCTGAATAAATGCTATTTCATTTTATTAGGTGGTAGGCAAAACATTATCCATTCTAGGAAGATCTGTATTTTTACTTAATTACCAAGGGACACGCAACCATTTTAATGTAACTAATTTTACAAAGTGAGAACTCTATTCCTTTTGATTTTTGGCTAAAAATTGTGTTCAGATGGATGGGAACTATAAATGTACAAGTCTTCATCTCTCCCCCTCTATTTAGACTATTTTTGAAAACTGGATATAAGAAAGCCATAAATAGACATGAACAAGTCTTAAAGTATTTGAAGCATCATTAGTACTTCTAATAATATTTTATAGTGTCTTCTATTTCCCTTATAAAGAATCATCCTGGCTTGTATTTATCCAAATTATTCTGATTTGTTTAAGAGTTATTACAGAATGTAGAGTGCTTACGAGAAGCTTTAAAGTCCTCTTCAATAGTGGAAATATAATGTTTATAGTTTTTGAACCCAAGAGTTAATGTAATTGCTCGACAGTTCACAAAGCTAGAATATGTGAAAGAGTCTATGGGTTGTGATTTTTAGAAAACTTTTTTTTTCATAATGTGGAAAATAGGTTTATCAGAAGAATAATAAAGTATTGAACTTCAGTATAGCATTGAGCTTGTTTAAGATTCTTATGCAAACAGTAGAGATGAATTTGATATGAGATTAAGAGATTGTTGAGAGAATTATCTTTTTCAGTTTGGAAGCTTGTTCCAATTAATATATTGATGAGTGGGTGGATACATGGATGGATTGAAAGAAAGAAGGATGTCTCCATTAGTTTCCATGGAATCTGAGTATTAATTTTGTTTTTATTATATGTGACTTAGAAGCCACTCTTCCTCTCTGGGATCATCCAAACCAAAGTGTTCAGGTCAAATGATGTCTGAATTATTTTCTTAACTTCACACACATACACACACGTGTGCGCGCGCATGTGTGGGAGGGTGGAGTGAGTATCTGGTGATGCTTCTGCTTAGCTTTCAAAATGATTTTCTTGATAGCTCATTCCTGATAACAGGTGAGTTTGCCTTTTCTACAGGGGATGAATTTATATATACAGAAAGGAAATAAATAATAAATAAATAAATTCTGGAGTTTCTTTTGTGATGCTGAGACTGTGAGGAAGAACTGGCAAGTTATAAGAAAGAGAAACTGTGTTTCCAAAATTAATAAAATTCTGGTTAAACTCCAATTATCTAAAATAATGATATTGTTGATAATCTATATTTGAATTGAAGATTTGTAATAATGTTTTTCTTCTGAACACTATGGCCAGTAGATTTAATTTTTTAACATAAAGCTACTTGTAGAATATCCCTATTCAGCTGTTGTTCAAATGTCAAATGTCAACATGTCATAAATACTCAGGGAAACTTTTCTGAATAAGGAGGTGGCACACAGCTTTATTGAGGAGTAAAAAATCATGATAGTCATCCTAGATAGACATTATTTTCATTAAATTGATATGATTAGAGATCCATGAAAATAGGAAGTGGTGCACTGCATCGTCTGTGAGAACCCTCCAAGAAAAGCTGAAGAAGTAGTGGATGTCCGTTAATTATTTAACTGTGGAAACCCATTAATTAAAAACAGTCCAGTTGGCCCTCATTTTTCCCCAATCTAATTTATTCATTTTTTCTTTAAGAATATAGTGGTATTCTTGAAGCACTGTTTTGTTAGTGCATATTAATTGTACAGAACAGTGGGTTTCATTGTGGCATATTCATAAATACATATTCATATTTTGATCATTTCCATTCCCCACTATTTCCCTCTTAGTCCCCTCCTCCATCCTGCTTCCTCTTCCTGACAGTGTCCCTTGAAGCACTTCTTGTGAAGCTGGATTTATGGAAGCATATTGTCTCAAATATGATAACAAGGTTTGATTTTCTTGGTAAATTTACTAATTTATTGTGTTTTGTGATAAAACTATTGAAGTCAAAGAAATCATCTTAGGGGTTGTTCAAATGACTAGCCCTATTTCTCCAGGAACATAGTGTTCTGTAAATTTTTCATTCAATAAGTGCATGATTTTAATAACTACAGGTAAATCCAAGTATTCAGCAATACTTCCCTGACAGGTGTGATAGAGTATAAAATCCCACTATTAGAGAGCTTGTTCTCTAAGGCAAGTACTTTCTTTGCAGCCTGATTTAAACAGAAGGTGCTACTAGAAGTATATTTTATTACTTTTGAAAATATAATATTTATTGCTTCTGAGAGGAAAGAATCCAGGTCCAGCATTACAATCTAGATAACAGGGAAATGAGAATATTAAAATAGTGATGATATTCTTAAATTTCTATAGCTGCTATCTGAATATAAGTGACTTAATCTAATTAAGTTAACCAGTATTCTAGTCCTATCAAAGAACATGGAGCAGCATGCAGCATGGTCTTTATTCGTAAGATTCTTATCTTCTGCCTGGAAAGATGAAGCATAGACATACATAAAGATAACTAACATTAACAAGTACTGAATAATAAGTTATTTAGAACTTATGACATGTTATGTGCTATGCTAAATACCTTTCTTTGGTCATCTCATTCAGTCATCAACAGATTCCTGTAAAATGGAATGACTGACATCCAAAGTTTGCATATGAAAAAACAAATACTAGAGAACTTTGGAAACATCTCCATATATTGGTAAGAGAGTCAAACTCTGAGTACTTTGACTTTAGTCTGTTTTCTTAACCCATCTGCAAGTCTGAACCCATGAAGGGGTGTAGTTCAAACAAAAATTGCTATATTGGCTCAGAAGAGGCAAGAAGCTGTTTCCTTTATTATGGAAGAGGGAGAATTTAGCTCTTTTCAGAAGTGTGTAACACAATCAAGTGAAGACATACAAGGAAGATGATTTTGGGTAAGAATTGTCTTGAATGTGGCATTTTAATGATATAGGATAAATGTTGATAAAGCAGATCATGGTTATGTTTGTTTTTAATGTTGAATTTTTTATGTTGAGTTTTATTTATTAGACTACTAGGTATACTTTTCTTTGTTGACCTGCCTCTGGGTATAACTTTCAACTTTTTTAATGGAAACAAAGTACAGCATGGTGCTGTAGGGAAGGCTGAACAATTGCAACAAGGGAGAGGAAAAACAGCAACAACAATAACAATACCACAAAATCTTCATCTTAATAGAGGTACTGTGTGAAATACTTCACATAAAATTTTTTCTTTTGAATCTTCAATTCCATTCTGGTAATAATATGAACTGGATGATAGAAATATTAGACACACACCAACCCATACATATCAAACATACATCAATTTAAAAGAAAAATGATTGATCTTGTGTGAAACGAAGACAAATCTTCAGAGATGAGAAGCAGAACTTTGGCATCAAGAGAGGTGTCTGCCACTCCTTGGCGACCCTTACATGTCCATAAGCCACATGTGTGAAGGTCAAGGACAGAACTTTGGCCTTAGTAAGGCAGGAATTGGATAGAAATGATCTTCTATAAACCTGCAGCCCTCCGTGGGTACACTCTCAGCCAGAGCAAAATGAAGAGTGAAAAGCCTGTCTGTTGGAATATAGAAATGTATCTGTTTGACATTCTAGAACTTGATTTGGGATTAAAGAGGAAAAAAAGGAAAACAAAATTTAAAAAACCCTTTCATTCATCTGGAGCTGGGAATTACACTGCTAGTATATACTCTAAGTCAAAAATACAGTTAAGTCATCTTGACCTGAGATTTGGGTACTTGACAGAAGCAAATACAAACCTGCTTTGGAGGAATGACTTTGATTTTGTAGAAGTTTTAATTATGAAATAATTCAAGCATAATTATCAAGAGCATAATACAGTCACATCCATAAATCTGCCAGTTAGGTTGTTCAGATTGTCAGAATTTTGGCAAATTCACTTTACTTTTGGCTCTTGTCTCTTTGATCTTACATTTTGTATCTTCTTATTTAGCCATTTAAATGTAAGGTTCAGATTATCCATGATAATTTACCCATAAATATTTTATCATCCATCTCCAAAAATATTCCTCATGTATCACAGTATTATGTTCATTTTACCTATGATAAATAAATACTAATAATATCTGTATTTGGATTTCTACAAGTAATGCTAAATCATCTTTTATCATTGTTTTTCATAACTAGGGCTCTATCACATTATATATACAAATGTATATATGTATTTATACAAGTTCATATATGCATGTCTATGTACATTGTAGGTATATATGCATACAAATTGGTTGTAAACACTTGTTAGGTATGGTTTAAACTTTTTGAGTGGCAAGAATTGCTTCTGATTTGGGCCTACTTTTTTTTCTATTAAGTGCAGGATCTCTGGTCTAATGCCTAAGTCTTTGATCCACTTTGAGTTGAGTTTTGTACAGGGTGAGAGATAGGGGTTTAAGTCCATTTTGTCGCATGTGGATTTCCAATTTTCCCAGCACCATTTGTTGAATAGGCTATCTTTTCTCCAGTGAATGTTTTTGGCACCTTTGCCTAGTATGAGATAATTGTCTTTATGTGAGTTTGTCTCTGTGTTTTCTATCCTGTACCATTGGTCTACATGTCTCTTTTGATGCCAATACCGTGCTGTTTTTGTTGCTTTGTGCTTTGTAGTATAGTTTAAGGTCTGGTATTGTGATGCCTCCTGTTTCACTTTTCTTGCTAAGGACTGCTCTGTCTATTCTGGGTCTTTTATTTTTCCAAATGAATTTCATGATTACTTTTTATAGTTCTATGAAGAATGTCATTGGGATTTTAATTAGAATTACATTAAATCTGGGTAATGCTTTTGGTAGTATTGTCATTTTGACAATATTAATTCTGCCTATCCAGAAGCATGTGAATTCTTTCTATCTTCTAAGGTCTTCTTCAATTTCTTTCTTTAGTATTCTGTAGCTTTCATTGTAGAGGCCTTTCACCTTTTTTGCTAGATTAATTTTTTGAAACTATTGTGAATGAGTCAGTTTTCCTAATTTCTCTTTAAGTAGACTCATCACTGATGTATAGAAACATGCTTGATTTATAGGTATTGATTTTATAACCTGCTACTTTGCTGAATTCATTTATGACTTTTAGGAGTTTTTTGGAGGAATTTTTTGGCTCTTCTCAATATAGAATCATGTCATTGGCAAATAGTGATAATGTAAGTTTTTCTTTTCCTATTTATATCCCTTTAATTTCTTTCTCCTGTCTAATTGCTCTGGCTAGAGTTTCAATGATGATGTTGAATAGAAGTGGTAAAAGAGGTGCCCTTCAACAGATGAATGGATAAAAATTGTGATATATATATCATATATATATATATACACATATACATACACATGATGGAATATTACTCAGCCTTAAAGAAGAATGAAATTATGGCATTTGCCAGTAAATGGATGGAGCTGGAAACTATCATGCTAAGTGAAATAAGCCAGTCCCAAAGAACCAAAGGCTGAATGTTTTCTCTGATATGAGGATGCTAATTCACAATAAGGGCAGTGGCTAGGGAAGATTAGAGTTACTTTAGATTAGACAGAGGGGACTGAAGGGAGGGGCGGAAGTGTTGGGGTAGGAAGGATGATAGAATGAAACAAACATTATTGCCTTTATATGTACATGACTGCATGACCAATGGGATCCTACAATATGTACAATCAGAAAAATGAAAATTATACTCCATTTATGTATAATATACCCAAGTCCATAAATGTATTCTAATGTCATGTGTAACTAATTAGAATAAATAAAAAATTTTAGAAAAGCATTTGACTTGGAATATATAGGAAATGAATGATTGAATTTCTTTAGTATGTTGAATTTTGGTATTACATTTACCAAGTGCTAGTGATATGTCTGGCAATTTTTATTTCCATTTTTCCTTTTTTTTTTTGCTGATAATGTCAATGAAATATTTTTCTTTAAAAAATACAATTGCTCCAATATCATCCTAAATGGAGAAAAATTGGAAGCATTCCCTCTAAAAACTGGAACAAGACAGGGATGCCCTCTCTCACCACTCTTATTCAATATAGTCCTTGAAACTCTTGCCAGAGCAATCAGACAGACGAAGGAAATTAAAGGGATACAAATAGGGAAAGAAGAACTCAAACTATCATTATTTGCAGACGATATGA
>PVHX01019854.1:7817-33419 GCA_004024805.1 Geosciurus inauris
TTGGCACCAGGGATTGAACTCAGGGGTACTCGACCACTGAGCCACATCCCCAGCCCTATTTTGTGTTTTATGTAGAGACAGGGTCTCACTGAGTTGCTTAGCGCCTTGCTGTTGCTGAGGCTGGCTTTGAACTCGCGATCCTCCTGTCTCAGCCTCCCTAAGTGCTGGGATTACAGGCTTGAGCCACCGCGCCCGGCTCTCAGTGCTTTACATGATTTATATCCTTCAATCACCTCAAGAAACAATAAGGTAAAGTGTTATTAACTCAATTTTACAGATCAGGAAATGCAGGCTTGGATTATAGATGCTGAGGTCCAAAGGACATGGCCATATATATGGCTGGTTCATGGGAATAACCAGTGGAGCTGGGATATGAGCCAGAACTGGTTGGCTTCACTGCCTTTCTTCCTACCACTGCACTACTCTGCAATCCTTCTGTACAGGTAAACCAGCATTATCTGCCTCAGCTACATTTATTAACTCTAAATCCACTTAGTCCTAATATACACATTCCACATCTAATTTATTAATTGTATAATGACTTATTTTGCTGTCCTTACATTACACATCAGTTGGTATTCTGTTAAATTGCAAACTTCTTAAAGATAAGGCTCACTTCTTGGCAGTGTTCTCTGCATGGTCTCTAGCATAGAAATATAGTCTTTCTAAATATTTTATGATGAGAAGGAGGAAAAATTAAGAATCCAGGAGGGAATTTGAGTGAATCTATTGAAAAGTATCCACAAAACAAATGATCTTCACAGGAACCACTGGGAATTTTATTTAGTGTTTCCTAGTTGCCAACTACAGTTTTGTTAAGCACCAGAATATATCAATATTGTGTAAAACATTAAAAAAATACCTGGGTCTTAGTAAGTTGCCCAGGCTGGCCTTGAACTTGCAATCCTCTGCCTCAGGCTTCCAAGTGCTGGTATTACAGGTAGTTACTACTGTAAAGGTGATTTTAAGTTACTTTTATTTTTTGGTACAGGGGATTGAACCTAGGGGCATTTTACCATTGAGTTACATTCCTAGCCCTTTTCACTTTTTTATTTTTGTTAAGAATTAAAGGAATAGCATTTATTGAAGTATAGGAACAGGAACAGAACTGCTGTCGTGCAAGAGGGGACCCAAGCCAAGCTTGGTGGCGCACACCTGTAATCCCACTGGCTCCAGAGGCTGAGGCAGGAGGATTGTGAGTTCAAAACCAACCTCAGCAAAAGCGAGGCACTAAGCAATTCAGTGAGACCGTCTCTAAATAAAATACAAAATAGAGCTGGGATATGGCTCAGTGGCCGAGTGCTCCTGAGTTCAATCCCCAGTACCAGCAACGCCCCCCAAAAAAGAGGAGACCCAATTGCAGATTTCCTCCCTCTTTACTTTTTATTTTGAGACAGGGTCTCACTAAGTTGTTTAGGGCCTCACTAAATTGTTGAAGCTGGCCTTGAACTTGCAATCCTCTTGCCTCAGCCTCCTTAGTCTCTGGGATTATAGGCATGCTCCACCACATCTGGTGTATAGATGATTTAAAAAATTGTATATGGGTAGAAACAAGTCATATACTGAAAGAGGCTTAGCCTTTTTTGTATTATATAATAATTAGAATCATATTTCTGAGATGGGCCCCAAACTGAGCAGCCAGAATTAAAAATATTTTTAAGGGCTGGGATTGTAGCTCAGCGGTAGAGCGCTTGCCTCGCATGCGTGAGGCCCTGGGTTCGATCCTCAGCACCACATACAAAGCAATAAAATAAAGACATTGTGTCCATCTACAACTAAAAAATATTAAAAAAAAATATTTTTAAAAGACATTGAATAATTTTTTAAGTGTTGAAATTGGATTATATCTGTGTAGTAGATCAAGACCAAGTATTTTTCATCCTTATTATATAGGTGCAAAAGATAATGCAGACAATGAACAAGTTATGCCCTTCAAGGCCACGAATAACTGTGGCAACCTTGGGCAAGAAGTCATGTATCCCACAAGTAGAACTTTTTAAAAATGAAGTCAATTCCTGAGCCACACAGAGAGTGCCTGTAACATAAACTCTCTTCTGAACCTTCACTTTTTAACTATGGAAAACATTGGCAACGATGACTCGAACAGAGCCACCTTTCCTAGTTTCTGGCAGCGAGTCATTCTTCCACCTAATATAACCTTATGAGGGTCACCTCTCATCTTCAGTGTCAGCAGAAAGAAAATTGTTCTGAAGAATTCATATGTGAAAGATCCAGATCATCATATCTAATTTTCCTGCTTCCTTCAAAAAAAAAAAAAAAAAATACATGGGACCGTAGTTGTCAAGACCATCATGTTCAAGTATAGAAAGTATCTAGGGAGTTACTGTTAGGTACTCTCAGAATGTTATTCTCTAAGAAGAAAATCAGAAAGGCAGAAAACATGGAAGATGGCACTTGTCTCCTAAAGAAGAGATAGAAACATAATCAGGTGAGTAAAGAAACTGCCACCACCCAAATTTTGTTATAGTGACTGTCTTGTTGCCAGGTCCTTCTGTGAGGTGAGCAAAAGGAAATGAAAATCAAAAGTAGGATTATAAGGCCAGGCCAGAGAGTACAAGTGGTGAAAGAAGGCAAGGGTGAAAAGGGTAAGTTCTGAGCTCACTGTGTATTATGCCCTATCTGTAAAACAAAACAAAAATTAGGAGAATTGACAAAGCAATGGGACTGAGCAAAGGTATCTCTCCTAAACCAAAATCTGGTCGTACTTCTCTTAACTGTCCAGGAGGAAGAGGTATCTGCCCCACCAGATGTAAGGTGTCCAGAACCTGGAACCTAAGTGTACTCAGTGGCAGTGAGGACAGGAATAATTCATCTGGCTGTTTTCTGGGCTGGAAGACTAGCGGTTTCTTGTTCACATTCGACAAGCAGCCCTCTGATTTCTAACTACCTCCTGCTTAGGCAGGAGCGGATAGAAAGAGGAAAATGTCTGTATCTTATATCATTGGGATTTCATTTTATACGTCAAGTTTTACACTTGAACTGTTGAGATTAATAGTTACACCTGATCATCTGGTTAGTTCAGGTGTACCTTCAAAATCACATTTCTTGGACACACCTAGACATATCAGGACTAGACACCCTAAAATGTGTACTTGGCAAAAATAATATGGTCAGCTGGCTTTTCTCTGTGATTCCTGTATGTTGCCCTGATACAATTTTAACAATAGGAAGGAGATTTTTGTGGTAGTTGAAACACTTTTATCTCTTCTTCTGTAACTAAAGACAAAAAAGAGAACATGCTATAGGTGACAGGTGGCAAAGCTGTATCCTTCAACTTCAAACATCTGGCTTTTGAGAATATTTGCAGGAGAGAGAAAAAAATTTCAAGTTGTATCTATTCTTAATATCATTCCACACAACTCATGGCTTTTATACTGTGTCAATGAGTGCAAGCATCCCTTGAATCATGTGTGCCTGTTTTGTATCAGGTATTGTGAAGAAATGTCTGGAAACCCCAAATTAGGAAGATCTATAAATAAATAACTACAAGAATCATGTGATGGATTATGGCAAGAGATGGAGAAAATCCTGCTTACAGGGCTAGGAAGGCTCCCTGGAGGAGGTGGCCTTCCAGCTAGGTCTGGAAGGAAACACAATGTTTCCCTCTTAGCCTGGGAGGAGAGAGGGAATTCTAGGCAGAGGAAATGGGTGGAAACAAAGCCTATAAAGCCTAAAACAGACTGGCTTGTACAGCAAATTGCTAGAATATTGATTGAGCAATGAGAAGAGGTAGGAGGTAGCCTGCTCAGGTGGGTGTTAAAGGCATTTAAAATAGGAAAGCAATGTGATATTAAAGAAAAGTCTTTACAGTTGTCATGACAATGAGACAAGAGGGAGCAAGGGAAAGGAAGTCCAATTAAAAGTCTGGGTCCTAAATTAAGACAGTTGTAATGAGAATGGAAAAGACAGGTTTGAGAATGGCTTGGCAGCTAGAATCAGTAGGGCTTGGTGACAGATTGTGTTTGGGGGTGAGAGAGGGAGGAACTAGCATAACTCCCAAATTACTGGCTTTGGAGCATAAGGATCTTTTATTAAATCTTTCTCTAAACCATTATATATTATTCACCATGCGATTAAAGATGTGCCTGCACTGCAAAACATCATTAGCGTCCAACTAAGGGAATCCCTAGTTTAGAAATCGACCCCCAATGGCTCCCAGTCCTGCCTTTCCTGCCCATTTTGTGCTTTTCACCAGAAGCTGTGAGATGCCGCTTCATGTCCCCCCTTCAAAAAAAAAAAAAAAATCACACACACACACACAAAAAAAAAACAGACCTATTGTCCTGGAAGAAGAAATATGAAGTCCAGAAGATACAATTAAACACATTTGGAATGCTTAGAACAAGGTGTCCATGGCTTTATCACAGACTGTAGCTGCTCTCTCAGTGTAGCTTCGCCTGCTTTTCATTAAGCAAAGAAATGAGCAAAAAACGTGAAAGCTTATTTAGTTACAGGGTAATCAGAAACTTGTGCTTGAAAATTTAGATGTGTGTTAGCAAAATTACATCTTGGCCTTTTTCTGCTAGACAATAAAGCAAATGTGTATTCTTGCAAATACATATTTTGTTTCCAGGTTCAGAATGTTTGAGGATTACAAAGTTCAAGACTCCTTAAACTTTGCTCAGGTCCTCATGCTGCTTTCACACCTTGCTTCTGGGTGACTTTGGGGGTGCATTCTGGCACAGTCGTTAGGAATCTGTGTCGGAGCTAGACTGCTCGCATGCAAAGACTGTTCTATCATGTCTTTGGACACACCATCAGTTGCCCTGTTGTCTAGTCACTCACACAAAGAATTAATAGTATCAGCATGAGCTTTGAGTGGAGCCCAATCCCAACACAGAAATACAAGATAGAATTTGGCTTCAAAAACATATAATCTAATTTTATGACTCTAACCTATCATGTATCAGAATCACCTGGAAAGCTTTGGCATACAGATTTCTGGAACCTATCCCAAGAATTTCTAGTTTAGTAAATCTGAGAGGGGCCTAAGCATTTGCATTTTGAATTTTAGGTGTTGGCCTGGGGCCCACAGTTGGAGAAGCATTGATCTAATTTACAAAAGAGAAAGAAAAAATAGCATTTAGGGAACTGTCATACTAGTTTGTTATTGATTTTTTTTTTCTTTTTTGGTAGTGGGGATTGAACCCAGGGATGCGTTACCACTGAGCTACCTCCCCAGCCTTTTTTATTTTTTATTTTAGACAAGGTTTTGCTAAGTTGCTTAGGACCTTTCTAAATTGCTGAGGCTAGCCTTGAATTTGTGATCCTCTAGCTTCAGCCTCCTGAGTCACTGGGATTACAGGTGGGCCTCACCATGTCCAGCTGTTATTGATTTTGTTTAGGAAGCTAAACTGTAAACAATGGGAAATCCAGTGACCGATGAGCCATTCACCTAAGTGAGAATAATTTTGTCTTATTATTAGGATAAATTTGAGTTTCTACTATTCTAGTAACATATCCCCCTGATTAGTGTCTCACTCAGAGAAATAATTTACTCTAACTTAACTTTTCCAGTATTTCAAGGTTTTATGCTCGAATCAGAACCAAAACAAACATGACCATTGGGATACACCACGCTAATTTGGTGAACTCCAGAACTATATCACATCCCTGATATCTTTTCCCGAAGTGTGAACCAAATGAAAGAGATTTTTGTTTGTTAAAAAAAAAATTTAATAAAAAAATAATGAACTAGTTCAAATTAGAATTAAAACCTTTTGGTTTTCTGAAACTATTGAAGTATGGGATCTCATTTTCTAACATACCAATTTCTTTTCGGTTTTAGAAAACAAAACTCTGTATAAAATGTCCTCATACTATACTAAGTAACAAGAAGTTGACTAAAATGCTAAAATAATAAATCCTTCTAAGAATCTGAAACCCAGCAAGAAAGTGTATTTCATGATAGGATTCAAATAGAGAAATGTTATTGAATAGGGCTGGGGATGTAGCCAGTGGTAGAGTGCTTGCTTAGCATGTGCAAAGCCCTGGGTTCAATCCCGGACTGAAAGGAAAAATGAAACAAAACTAACCATTCTGGAGGAGGAAAAGTGCCTTGAATTGTCAGACTTCTCTTTAAAAAACAATAAGAAATGTTACTGAGGGAACTCCTTACAGAGATGTGGTGAGAGAGTTAAGGGAACTAGAGAGGGATGTTTAGGTACCAAGAAACTGGAACAGCAGGAAGTCATTACCATTCTGGGCATGGAGAGATAAAAGCAGGACATAATGTTTACTGAGCCCAGTGAGAAAAAGAGCTATGGAAAAGAGGCTGTCTGGCAGGAGCTTTAGTCTGGTAATCCCCCTCACCCCAACACATTCAAATTAGAATAGGGTTGCCAAGTCAAGGAGGAAGTGGGGAAGAGATGACCTCAACCTCTCTCTCCTCCTCCCTTCTAATCTCTTTTTGATGCCTTCCTCTGTCTGAGAGCAACTGAAAGTCAGGTGTTCAGGGAGCCCAAGTGGTGGATCTGCAGGGGTGAGGTTCCTGGCAGAGAAGGAAGAGTGGTAGAGGGCAAACAGACTGATTTACCCGATCCCCGCTTTACTAAATGAATACCAGACCTTTTCTAAAGTATGAGTAACCGAGTTAATGTAGACAAAATCCTTAGAAAATTCCCTGACACGAAGCATCACACTCTACACATTAGCGATTAGCATTGCTACTATGATTAACCCTGTTTTAGAGATGAGAAAATCAAGGCTCACAGACTTCAAGCAATTCCCCCCTGGTTAACAGTAACAGAGCCCACCTTCAAATCTGTTTTTGGATGCCAGTTTTGCACAAATTTTATGGAAGTTTACTGTTGCAACATATAAACATCAGGTAAGGCATTGCATGCATAATTAATTTTATAATTTATTGCAGAATAAGGTGTCTTTAGTCTCTGGTCCTGACTAAAGAAAACTAACCAAACTGACACGTTTTGAGCATATATATAAATAAAATAAGTGAAACTATTATTTCAAAGGTAATTCTATGTAAGTCAATATTATTAATATTATTGGTCAATATTATTAATAGGTCAATATTATTAACATTAATAGTAATAGTGGTTAGTAGTGTAGAAATATTAGTAGTTATTAAGATTTCAAATGGGTACTACGTGTCCAGGACTGTTGTTTTTTGGACATTCTATAACATAATCAGTAATCCATAGCATCCATTTTTAATTTCCTGTTCGTTCTTTCCATTTTTTTTTTTTAGCTTGGAAATAATCTACTTGGATTAACCCTCTCTGACCTTTTCGGGTTTTGTAAAATCATTTAAAATTTGATGTATAATTATCTCCTAACAAACTCCCAGGTAACAATCATTTTTCCTCTACACAATTGTTGGGGAATTTATTCATCCCATTATCCTGCAATGATACAAATTTCACCCTCAGGCAAGAGGCACGAATTGGCCATGCATTCAAAATGTGATTACATGAAATAAGATGTTTTGAACATAAACATAGTTTGCTTCTTCTTTATGCCAGGTTAGCTTTTTTTGGCAATGAATTTTAAACAATGAGATAGCCATTTCCCCTTGGGTCTTCGCATTTTAGGTATTTAGAGTTTCAGTTCAAAGAAGGTATAATCAGTAAGCAGAGACAGCACATGTACATTTCCAGTCAGTTAAAGAAATAAACAAGAAAGGTTTTTTGCTGTGGAATTGATTCCACCCTGTCATACTATCTGTCAACTTTTCTCTGATGATTGGGGCAATTATCAGACAGGGGCACCCCAACCAATGGCTCATCACAGAATTTAAGTTTCTTCTTGGCAGTTGAGTTACCGAGTTGTCATTAAGATAGTCTGTAAAGGAATAGCATGAGAGAGACACTTCTGCTTTGCAAACCAACCACATGAAAAAAAAATCTTTCATGTACTTCTTTGCTCTTCTATCTCATGGTCCAGTTACAGCATTTCCGCGTAGGTCCACCCATAAGAAATTGCCTAATGACAGTAAGGCTGAATCATATGAGAAAGCCAATATTTCACCCATATTGGCAATGTCACGTAGTTCATCCTAGTAAGTCTGATACTGACTTAAGCAATCCATGGAGCATCATTTCGTTGACAGACTCTTTTAAAACCCATTCGATTGGTGAACATTGCTTTTGAGCATCTTCACAAGAAGGTGATTTCTGCCCTTTTCCCTTTTGAAGATTTCAGGTAAATTTGAACATCCAAGAAACTGAGATTTTAAGGTGTTAATAAAGAGTTCATATGTGTACAGTGCCCAGCCAAATTTCTGGCACACAGTTGGTGCTCAGAGTTGAGCAGTAAGATGTCACCACAATAGTCACCACTGGGCCGGGCGCGGTGGCGCATGCCTGTAATCCCAGCACTTTGGGAGGCTGAGACAGGAGAACTGTGAGTTCAAAGCCAGCCTCAGCAATGTCGGGGTGCTAAGCAACTCAGTGAGACCTTGTCTCTACATAAAACCCAAAATAGGGGATGTGGATGGGTGGTCAAGTACCCCTGAGTTCAATCCCTGGTACCAAAAAGAAAAAAAATAGTCACCACTGCGGTATCTATGATCATCATGATAGCATACATTGTGATATTGTGTTTGCTGGTTCCATGTTCTGTTACACACATTATTTCACTTAGGGTCACATTTCCTAAAAATCAATTCCCAGCACATTCAACGACATGTAAAATGATATTTCAAGTATTTGAAAGGCAGTATTGCAGCCAGGCATGCTGACACACACCTGTAATCTCAACAACTTGGGAGGCTGAGGCAGGAGGATCTCAAGTTCAAGGCCAGCCTCAGCAACTTAGTGAGACACTGTTCCAAATAAAAATTAAAAATAAAGGGCTGGGGAAATAGCTCAGTGATAGAGCACTCCTGGGTTCAAACCTTAGTACTGCCCCCCTTCCAAAGACAGTATTGCATTATTTTTTAAAAATATTTATTTTTTTTAGTTGTAGGTGGACAGAATATCTTTATTTTATTTTTATGTGGTGCTGAGGATCGAACCCAGTGCCTCAGGCGTGCTAGGCAAGCACGCTACCTACAACAGCGCCATAACCCCAGCCCAGTACTGCATTATTTTGATACAAATTATCTTCTCTCCTTTTTTTTTCTTTTTTCTTTTTGGTACCAAGGATTGAATCCAGGGGTGCTTAATCACTGAGCCACATCCCTTGTCCTTTTTATATTTTATTTTGAGACAGGGTCTTGCTGAGCTGCTTAAGCCCTTGCTAAATTGCTGAGGCTGTCTTCAGACTTGTGATTGTCCTGCCTCAGTTTCCCAAGCTGATTTCTGGCACACAGTTGGTGTGTGATGGAATTACTGGTGTGTACCACTGTGCCTGGCTACAAATACTCTCTTAACAGCAGCAAAGTCAATAAACAAAGAAAAGTAAGTGATTTTCCATGCATTTGTATAAACTGCATATTAAAAATTTTATCACTGTGGTTTTATTTTTCCCAGTGAGGTTGGGAAATGATTTCTTCCATACAGATGTCTGTATTGTGGTGACTTTGAGGAACTGACATGCGATTAGTAGGAAACCTCAGTATTTATAAACAGGGCAAGTTTCGAAGAATGAGATACTCATAATGATGGGGTTAGACCCAAATTCGCACTTATTATATATACACATATTCCTACAATTTGATGAGTTCATTAAGACTTCTGGAAGTAATTTTCTCTTTGATGTTATTATCTCTGCTCTTAAATACAGAGAAAAATGCATGCTGCAACTGACTGGTGGGCAGATGGGTTGCCAGCCTCTGCTGTGACAGCTGTACACATGGTCCACAGGTGGCCCTTGACTTAGGGAGACTTTATAAGCTTATAAGCAGAATTCTTTCTTTTCTTTCTTTTTTTTTGTTTTTTGATACTGAGGATTGAACCCAGGGGCACTGACCCACATCCTCAGCTCTTTTTATTTTTAATTTTGAGACAGAGTCTTGCTAAGTTGCTTAGGGTCTCACAAAATTGCTAAGACTGGCCCCAAACTTGTGATACTCCTGTCTCAGTATCCCACATCACTGGGATTACATGTGTGTGCTGCTCTGCTCAGCCCGTTTTCCATTTTTATCTCCTAACATTCTTGTATTAACCTATGGACTACTTGCTATGAAAAGAATACTCTGGGGGGCTGTGGCTGTGGCTCAGTGGTAGAGTGCTCGCCTAGCATGCATGAGGCACTGGGTTCCATCCTCAGCACCACATAAATATAAACAAATAGAATAAAGGTATAAAAATACAGTAACATTAAAAAAAAAGAGAGAATACCTTTGATGTTTTCACTTCTCCCGAAGGGACCCAAATTCCTTGTCACTTTAAGTGTCAATGAGTGCTACTGAGGGTCATAAGCATCCAAAAGAGCCTCAGGTGAACAGCTTCAATGACACGAATGGCATGTGTCAGGGCCTGGAGGGTAATAAGGATTTCTTTTTTTTTTTTTTAATTTTTTAAATTTTTTTTAGTTGTACATGGACATAACTATTTTATTTATTTTTATGTGGTGCCGAGGATCGAACCCAGTGCCTCACACATGCGAGGCAGGCGCTCTACCACTGAGCCACAATCCCAGCCCCAAGTAATAAGGATTTCTACAGAGACTATTAACTGCTTCTACAACTCTATCATTCAACAGGCATCCATAGTTTAGTAAAATAAATCCAATAAATTAAACATTTAAATAAATAGATTAACAACTGCAACAACCATAGTACCTCCCTTGGGCCTCTGCATCCACTGCATGATCCACAACCATGAAGGTTTCCCTTGGAATTGTTTTTTCTTATGTCTTTTTTTGTACCAAGGTTTTCCCCCAAAATAAGTATGCATTGTTCCTATGTTCATATATGAATACACCACCAGTAACACTTGTGTACAACCACAAGAATGGGATCCTAATTAGAATAAGTTAGCTCCATGTATGTATAACATGTCAAAACACACTCTACTGTCATGCATATCCAAAAAGGACAAATTTTAAAAAAGGTATTTATTGTTTGTTCTTTTTTGTGTCTCTACCACTTAATGCAATGTGTGTACCAGGAAGGCATTCAATCAAAAAGATCTAGGGTTCTGAGTCTGAAGTTATTATTCAATACGGGGGATGGGGAAGAAACTGTTAGTTGGTGCCAGGAATCAAACCCAGGGCTTCCTCCCATATGTCAAGCATGTGACTTATATTTCATGTGGGCAAAAAGATGGGAGAAGAAGAGGAGGAGAATGGATGAGGAGAGGAATGGGGAAAGGAGGTCTCATTAATAGCAGTTCTAAGCAAAACACACAAACAGTGAAAAGCATCCTGTCTCTTCACCCACATATATGCGCCAAAGTAAATCTTTTTTTAATATACTTTTTTAGTTGTAGATGAACACAATATGTTTATTTTATTTATTTTTATGTGGTGCTGAGGATCGAACCCAGTGCATCATGCATGCAACGCAAGCGCTCTACTACTGAGCCACAATCCCAGCCCCCAAAGTAAATCTTTTTAAAAGTAAAAAGTTCAAGAGTTAGAAAAGTAGTCAAAATGATGAGATATCATGAAACAAACAGATGCCTGTTTTTTCCCTGAGCTTTATCCTGTATTTTCAGGTGCCCAATATGATTTTGTGTTTTACTTTGATGCTCCATCCCCCTCTGAAGAATCTGGAGACTTGACTCATCTCTGAACTTTCTTTTCAGTTGCAAAGCTCCCCCAAACTACAAGAACTAAGAGCTGGATATAGGCTGTCAAAATTGACTTTTGGACCCTGTGAAACTTTTCTGCTGATCCTAAGGTCTTGATTTTCTTGTAGCTAGAGGTTTCTGTGCCTGATCACCTTGGAACGCAGGGAGGGAGGTCACTGGAGAAGGGGCCACTTGGACCCTACAGGAGTTGAACTCTTTTTCTTCTCACCAGGAACACGTCTGGGCCTCATCACTTTCCTCCCTGCTGGCCTGATATCTAAAAGTCGAAATCTCAGTTACAAAGGGCCAGATGTCTAGGGCTAAAAATTCAAGTCACTGAGAACCATCAGGACAAAAACAATCACAATCCACAATATTTCTCAGCTGCTCAGCTTGGTATGCTTCACTCTTGGTGTTATTAATATAATAAATGTTGTACCTTCCTATGTTGTCTATCAGTATTTATCTATTTCTCACATTCTCTTTAGAACTGTACTTCATTTTCTTTCTTTCTCTCCTATCTTTTGAGGCCAGGACCTTGTTCAGTTCTTCAATTATTGTCTGTAGCTCTGAAGACCTTTCTGGAGAAAAGGCATTTGACTTCATTCAGAGAAAAACACTACACTGACCCGTCTACCTGGAGTCAATGGCCTATAGGACTGACCGTTTCTACCCAGAGCGGCCCTGAAGTCTGTGTAGAAAGTGCATGATTTTGAAGGAATGGAATTTAACCTTGGGCTCAGGGTAAGAAGAAGGCAAATGAGATAAGAAGAGGGGGTGGTGTGTGTTGATGGTGAATTTTCAGGTGCCTGGAAAATGGGAAGCAAGCCTGACCTGCTTTGTTCTGTTTGTCATTTGACGTAGAGATGCAGAAGGTGGGGGTCCTGGGACCCAGCCAGGATTGTAGGTTCAGGGTTGTCAAGGATGAGCGCAGCAGTGAGTCCCCAGCACCAGATTTCATTTACAAGAAGATGAAGGTGAGACTCACAAGGTCTCCAGGGTTTGGGATCCACTCCTGCTTTGACTTTGTTCTTATTTTTGTATATTGGTGACTAAAGGGAAAAGGACTATCAATACATTTTGATCATATAGCATAGATATTGTCATTATATATTTCATGGTTCTTGCAAATTTGAGGATTTGGGAAGCCCTCTGGGAAAATTCCCTTTTAAATGGCAAAGGTCTTGACTCTAGAGGCCAAATTAAACCCAGGTATTTTCCTCCTCACAGCCATTCCCTTCCCTAACTGTAGGGTCTCCATTGCAGTCACCTCTTATCTGATCTCTCTGCTTCCAATCTAACTTTCCCTGCCTTCAATTCCCATCCATTCTCTTTAGATACCCTTTTTTATTTTTTTGCTGGATTTTTTTTTAGATAATTGTAGATTCACATACAGTTATAAAAATAATACAGAAAGATGCTGTGTACCTTTTTTTCTTGTTACCTAGTTTCTCCCAGTTGTAGTATCTTGCAAAGTTATAGTACATTACCATAATCAGGATATTGACATTGATATAATCTACTGACTTTATTCAGATTTCTCTAGTTCTATTTGCACTCACTTGCTTTTGTTTTGTTTTGTTTTATTTTGGTA
Organism: Geosciurus inauris; assembly: GCA_004024805.1. NCBI lineage: Eukaryota > Metazoa > Chordata > Mammalia > Rodentia > Sciuridae > Geosciurus > Geosciurus inauris. The sequence goes on from PVHX01019854.1 coordinate 21,072, forward strand.
TGGTACTGAGAATTAAAGCCAGGAGCACTTTACCTCTGAGCTACATCCACAGTCCTTTTTATTTTAATTTTGAGACAGGATGTCACTAAGTTGCTGAGGACATTGATAAGTGGCTGAGGCTGGCTTTGAACTTGTAATCCTGCTGCTTCAGCCTCCCAAGTTATTGGGATTACAGGTACAGTCACCACACCTAACATATTTGTACCCATATGTGTGTGTAACTTTATTTTTTTCTATATTTTTCATCACAGTCAGGCTACATACAAAGAGTTCCAATAGCACCACAATCCCTCTTTGTTGCCTTTGTATAATCAACTAATCTCCCTCACTAATTATGGGCAACCATTCAGCTCCTTTCTAAACATTTTTCATTTCAAAAATATATAAGTGGGATCATGCAGGATGAAATCTTTGGGGACTGGCTGTTTTTTGCTCAGCAAATTTCTCTGGAGATCCCTGCAACTTTCTTGGTGTATCAGAAGTTTATTCCTCTTCATTATTGAGTAGTATTCCATGGGGTGTATATGCCACATTTTAAGTAACCATTCAGCCATTGAAGGACAGCTGAACTAATTCTCGGTTTTGGCTATTACAGAGAAAGTGGCTATGAACATTCATATACGGGTTCTAGTGTGAACATAAGTTTTCATTTCTCCGGGATAAATGCCAAAGAGTAAAATTGCTGAGCTCTATGGTATATGTTTCACTTTTTAACAAACTGCCACGATGTTTTACAGAGTGACTATCCCATATTTTATACCCATCAGTGCATAAGTGATCCAGTTTCTCTACATCCTTCTTGCCAACATTTGGTGGTGTCGCTATTTTTTACTTTAGGCATTCTGATAGATGTGTGATGATATCTCACTGTGGTTTTAATTTGCATTTCCCTGATGGTTAATGATTTTGAACATCTTTTCATATGCTTGTCTGTATACCCTCTTCAACAAAATGTCTTTTCATGTCTTTGCTCATTTTCTAATTGGATTGTTTGGATCTTTTTTCTCTTCAACTGTTGCATTTTGAGAGTTCTTTATGTATTCCAGTTATGAGTTACTTGTCAGATATGTGATTTGCAAACATTTTTCTCCCTGTGTCTTAAATCTTCACCTCCTTCTATAGGAACTTTTGTAGATGAAAAGGTTTTCATTTCGATGAAGTTGAATTTCTCAATTTTCCCTTGTAGGAATTTGGTTTCACGTCTAAGAACTCTTCACTTAGCCCCAGATTCCATGGATTTTTCTCCTATTCTACATACATCTTTAAACATATAAATTGAAGTATGTGGGCTCTTGAAGAAACCTTTCCCTGGCTTCCTCTTGCTTTGTTTTTGGGTGAGGGGAATGTTGGTGCTGGGGATTGAACCCAGGGCCTCATGCATGCTAAGCACAGGCTCTACCACTGAGCCACACTCCCATCCCCTTCCCTGGCATTTCGAATCAAGTCCTCACCTCCTATACGATGTTTCAGCCTCTACTCACTGTTCTAGGCTTCCTCCCATGCTCCTCTCTCATTTTCAAAGTGGCACTCACAAGGGTATTTTCTATTTCTTCAAGTCCTTTTCCACCTTGAGACTTCAGGCAGGCCCTTTCCTCTGCCCAGAATGTGTTCTTCCCATATTTTAGAACTTGGCTCATTCGTCACTATGTCATGAGGTCACCTCAGATCTGCCCATCCACACGGGTTCCACTGTTGTTTTCTACACCCACATCTGGCCTTTACCAACCCATTGCTGCTTCATATCTTAGAATTTTGTTTCCATTTTTTTTTACTTGTTTAGCTTCTAGTCCCTCACCCAACTCCAAATCCTGCAAGAACGAGAACTTAGTCTCATGCCCTCTGTGCCTATTTCAGGGCTCAGCAAACAGTATGCCCTCAGTAAATATTTGCTGAGGAAACTAATTAATGAGGACATTTTAAGACAACTTTTCCCTAGTGTACAGTATTTTCTGAAGAATTTCAAGAAAATGAAATCTTTATTTGGGATTATAACTGCTTTGGACAGAATTCTTTTTAGATGAGCTTTTACCATGCAGACTGTCTTTACCTATTTTGTTTCAAAAATGTAAAGTGAAAAGGATATTTTAGTAAAATTGTGCTATAGAAAAAAACCGAGGCAGCAAAATTGTGTTTTTGTTTCTGGCTCTCAGTAAATTCCTACTGTAGTAGCATTAAAGAGACCATTCTGGTGATTAGGAATGTTGTTCAGTGGTAGAGCTCTTGCCTAGCATGTATGTGCCCCTGGGTTTGATCCACAGCACCACAAAACAAAACACCTTACTTTACAGTCCAGTGAGGGGGCAAGTGGACAGACAGACAATTAAATCAACAATTATAAGAAGGACCCAAGATGCTCCTGAGCACCAAGGAGGTGTGTCCTGCTTGGAATAAAGATTGGAAAGAGAAAGTCACAGAAGATTCTTGAAGGTGAGGATACCTCATGCTGAGTCCCAAAGATACAGTTGGAGAAGAGGAGATGGAGAGAGGGTGGTTAATAGGTACAGAGGTTCAATTGAATAGGAGGAACAGCTTTTGATCTTCTTTAGCACAGTGGGATGACTATAGTTGACAATAATAAAGTGAATATCTCAAAATAGCTAGTAGAGAGGATTTTGAGTGTCCCCAACACAAAAAGAAAGGGTAAGTGTCTGAAATAATCAAAATGCTGATTATCCTGATTTTATCATTACACATTATATACCTTCATTGAAATGTCACACTGTACCCTATAAATATGTGCAATTATTAAGAGTCAATTAAGGGATTGGGGTTGTTGCTCAGTGGTAGAACACTTACCTAGCATGTTTGAGGCCCTGTTTTCGATCCTCAGCACCACATAAAGATAAATAAATAAAATAAAGGTATCATGTCCACCTACAACTACAAAAAAATGTTAAAAAGAGTCAATTAAAAATTTAAGAATATACTTTACTACACAAGGCTGTAGGTCTGTCTCAGTGAGTTCTGGATTATGTGGGTCTTATGTGTCAATCCATGGAGGGAAATTTGAAGGGTCAAGGGAGCCTAATGGCCAGATCTGTATTCTTCAATGGCTGTGCTGCCATCACTACAGAGAATAGATGGGAGGACTGTGAACCCTGAGTAAGCAAGGCTATTATGGAGAAAAGCCTGGACTCAGGCAGCAGTAGGAAGGCAGAAAGAGGCGGCAGTTTTGACTGACGTGGGGTAACCTGCAGCAGCAGTGCTTTTTGATTAAATGGTGGAGGAACAAGCTAGGCACCATGGCCCATACCTGCAATCCCAGATCCTCAAGAGACTAAAGCAGGAGGATGGAGTCTGAGGCCAGTCTGGGCAACTTAGTGAGACCTTGCCTCAATAAATAAATCAATTAAATAAAATAATATAAATGGTGGTGGAACAGAGAGGTTCAATCTCCAGGTCAGTCCTGGATGCAATCCCAAGTACTGCAAAACGAACAACAAGAACAAAACCCCTGGAATTATACATTATTAAAATGGGCAGGGGACTGGAGCACAGGAAAGGAGTTTGACTTTGTCTTCACAGAGAAGACACGTGGGTTTGACTCTGAATTCTTTGGTGGTGCTGCTCCCCCAAGATAGAAAATTCAGGAACACTAGTCACTTGGTGTAAAAGTTATTAAGTGTTAAGTGTCCCTCAGGCAGCCAATAAGAAGGTCTAAGTTTGGAATTCAGATTGCATATCATTTAACAAACAAATTCTTGTATGCAAATAACTTTCAAAAGTGGTTGACAATATCGAGGTACCCAGGATAATTTTTGCTGTAGGTTTGTGTTGAAAACCAGGATCATCATAGAGTACTTTACAACCTTAATCCAGTGCTATACATGAGTACTTTATTACAGAAAATATCTAGACTATGAGCCAACACCCTCTAAGGAGAACGTCCCATGAGACAAGTTTCTCAATGGAAGCAGAGAACTGAAATGAACTATAGAATCCTACTTTTTGGGCAACTGGTGGTAATCTCAATCCAAACTCTCTCATTTTACTATTGTCAGAACAGTTCATTAATTTTTCTAAAATAACCCAATTAGAAAGAAATTAAACATATCGACATTTTGTCCTCCCTGAAGGGAGAAGATGAGCATATTTTTTGAAAGTCTGACTGACTAGTGTAATGCTGACATCTGGGCAGGAGCATAAACCACCTACATATCCTCTTGCACAATTTCACCATCTTTGCCCAAGAGTCTAATGCACAAGTACCTGGTAAACAATACTGTAACTTGGAGCATGAGAACTCACTGGAATTGACATAACCTACCAGATAAACCACATGTAAGGGAACCACCACAGGACATAAGACATAGGTCAGTTGCTGTTTGACCTTCACAAGGAAGAGAAACAACTCAGATTCACTGGAGCCTGGAAGCCCTGTGGCAAGCCTGCAGCTCACTAGGAACTTGGAGTTGCTCCAGGAGAGCTGGGTACAGAGCTGTGAGTAAGGATGCTGTTCTTTTTGGCAAAGGGTATGCTGGATCTTGCAAAGTCTAAGGGGCTGGGATGCAAAGAGCAACTGGACTTTCTAACAGTTCCAAATAGCTGGGAAGGACAGTAAACCCAGAATTCAAAATTATCTCCAGAGGCTAGGAAATTAGACTGCATTTAATGTGTCAGAATCAAATAAGGATAAATAATTCAAAAAATAATCATGCAAAAAATACCAGCAAAATAAACACACAAACTGCACAAATGCAGATAAGAAAGATGTGGTCAACTAGAAGTATAAAAAAGATGAGTGTAAGGTGGTGCATGCCTGTTACTCCAGCAACTTGGGAGGCTGAGGCAGGAGGATTGCAAGTTCTAGGCCAGCCTCAGGCTCTTAGTGAGAGCCTCAGAAATTTAGTGCGATCCTGTCTCAAAAATAAAGAAATAAAAAGGGCTGGGGATGTGGCTCAGTGGTAGAGCACTGTGGGTTCAATCCATAGCACCTAAAAAGAGAAAAAGAATGAGAAAAACTATTCTGTAATTTGCACTTCAATAATGAGAAATATCTTAGGTCAGGCCTTACATAGCTGGAAATACAGTAGTTAAGTATAAGGAAACACTGTGAGAGCAGAAAAGATGTAGAACTAGAGCTGCGCATGGTGGAGTGCCTGTAGTCCCAGCTAGTTGGGAGGCTGAGATAGGAGGATTGCTCAGGCCTAGGAGTTTGAAGCCAGCATGGGCAACATGGCAAGAGGTTGGAAGAAAGAGGAGGAAGAGGAGGAGGAGGAAGAAGAAAATCAGTGTAATTTCTACAGTTAACAGCATCTAGGATTTTCAGCATCCAAATGAAGATCCTTTGTCTCCATTGTTGCCTTGATATGAAAAATATAATAAATACATTTTATGACATTGTAAAATCATTTCTTAAAAGCAAAGTTAAACAAGGGATTTGTCTCAGCTTTAAAAAAAATTAGAACCTTCATCTAATAACATATTGGGGTAATACAGAATATTGCACAGATTCTACAACTGGCCTTTGGTTCTCTTTACCTTACTAATCCCCAAGCAAATAAAAACCTCATGACTAGCAGCAGTAGTTCTACTTCCCAGCGAACCTTCCTGAAGGAACAGACATTGATAAGAGTAGTAATTAACCATTTTACTGCCTATTGTAAATTAATGTAAGTCAATTAACAACTAAAATGCAGGATCAGCAGGGCCCAGTGACACATGCCTATAATCCCAGTTATGTGGGAGGCTGAGGCAGGAGGATCACAAATGGGAGGCCACCTGGACAACTTAGTGAGACTCTATCACAAGATAAAAAATAAAATGGGCTGGAGATGTAGCTCAGTGGTAGAGCACTCCTGGGTTCAATCCCTAGTACTGCTCCCCACCAACAAGAAAAAATAACAAAATGCCCAAAAGTATACATTGTTAAATTGGCAGGTATTCTTCTTTGGTAGTTTTCTTTCCTCCCTTTCTCCCACAAGTCTGGTGGCAGAAAGGTTGGGTATTCTGTCAGTTTACAGTGATAGCTAAATTGAGTGCTCCTTAGTGTATGTTTATTTGTAAGTAAGAAAAATTCTTTAGTCATAAAGTTTTTGTTAACTCTGAACTCAGTCTCAAAGCAAGGATCATACTGTAATTGAATTTGAAAAACGTGAGGGTTTGGTTTGTAACTATCTTTTAAAAAGTTAATAGAAATGATATTTCATTTATTTTTTTTTTTGGTACCAGGGATTGAACTCAGGGGTCCTCGACCACTGAGCCACATCCCAGCCCTATTTTGTGTTTTATGTAGAGACAGGATCTCACTGAGTTGCTTAGTGCCTCACTGTTGCTGAGACTGGCTTTGAACTCGCGATTTTCCTGTCTCAGCCTCCCAAAGTGCTGGGATTACGGGTGTGCGCCACCACGCCTGGTAACATTTCATGTATTTACTGCATGCAGAGATTGCTTTTATTACCCCCCACATATAAGAATATTTAGTTGTGCAGCTGACCATGGTTCTTTTAAAGACATGGTCACAAATTTTTGCAACTCTTCCCCTCAAGAGACAGAGCTAATTTTTGCAACTCTTCCCCTCAAGAGACAACCTGTTGGGCATGGGTTGGACTTTCTGAGCTGCTTCTAGGAGAATGGAATTTGATAGATGCATGGTTGTCCATTCTGCAATTAAAGTGTAAAGATCTGCCACATGCTTCTTGATTCTCTCACCTCATCTCCATCATTGCAAGTGATGCTTCCAGCCCCAAGCCAGTTTTCTAGTTCCTACAGCTCAGCCCATAGCTTGACATGTCTTGAGCCAGAGAAACCAAGTTAAGCTCCTCCTGGGTTCCTGAATCTTAGAAACTGTGTGAGATATTGCTTTTGTTGTTGTTCTGTTTTGGTACTGGGGATTGAACCCAGGGGCACTGGACCACTGGACCACATCCCCAGTCCTTTTTTTGCACTTTATTTAGAAACAGGGTCTCACTGGGTTGCTTAGCACCTCAATAAATTGCTGAGGCTGGCTTTGAACTCACGATCCTCTTGCCTTAGCCTCTGGAGCTGCTGGGATTACAGGCGTGTACCACCATGCCTGGCATGTTTATTGTTTCAAATTGCAAGTTTTCAGGGCAACTTGTTAGGCAGCAATAGATAACCAATACATGATGTAAGAAAGACAGTCCCATGTGACCAGAGGCAGGGGTGGGAAAAGTGGCAAGGGAAAACTTGAACAGGCAAATCAACAAAACCAGCTAATTTGCACTGTTCTACACTGTTGTGGTCATACCAAGAAGCCTATAACAAATCAATTTCTAGAATGACAGAACGTTAGAACTACAAGAAACCTGAGTTCATGCCTTTTGTTTTACAAAAGGGGAACCCAGGGCTTATTTGACCTACCAAAGGCCATCCAGCTTGCATTGACAGTTCCACCACTAGAACTTTACAGTCTAGATTCTAAGGCCAGGGTCATTACCACTGGTAAAAATGTCTTAGAAAACCATAGTCCTAGCCAAACCAATTGAGAACCACAACTAGGTAAAAGGCTAACAGCTAGGAAAAGCCCCACCACAAAGAGAACTCCTCACTCTTCTCCAAGGATGGAGGACATCAGCAAAGTTTTGGAGGCACACAATAATTTCCAGAAACCATTCCCAATTTCTCATTTTTTAAAGTAGAATGAGGTTGATTTTCTTAAAGAAAACATCTGTTTGCCATTTGGCCCTGGAGTCTGGCCTCCTTAGGAGTCAGGGCTCTTGCCTGCTCATCCTTTTGTGCTGCGCCAGCAGGCATCCGTTACAACCTCTTGGTCACAATCCGCTGGAACTTTAGGAGGAAGGTGGCATGTGCCTTGACTACACAGACACAGCATATAAAAAACCTACTCTGGGTACATGCTAGGGAGTATCAAATTAAGGTACTTCTTGGGTTCATGTGCCCCGATACCAGTACACTGAACAAAACTCGCAGGCAGGTGAAGTTTGCCTTGGGGCGCCCACATTTTCTCCTTTTGAATGAATGGTATTCATAGAATCAGATTGAGGGTGCAGTAGTGAATTTGAGACCAGCGCTGGTCTCTTGGAACTGATTCCCTCTTCGATGGAAGACACAGAGTAGTCATGAACAGTCTCAGTACAGAGATGGAGGAATCATTTGGGTAGTGATAGTGGAAATGCAGAATGCAAAGCTAGACATGGGGGATTCTAGACCAGGCTGGACTCAGAGCAAACTTCCTGGAGGAGTTTCATGTCCAAGTATGGACAAATTCCTGCTTGTTTGTTTATTTATTTGTTTGTTTGTTTAGTACTGAGGATTTAACCTGGGGGTGCTTTACCACTGAGCTATATCCCCAAGCCCTTTTTATTTTTTATTTTGAGACAGGGTCTCACTAAGTTGCTTAGGGCCTTGCTGAATTGCTGAGGCTGGCCTCAAACTTGCAGTCTTCCTGTCTCTGCTACTCAAGAAGCTAGGATTACAGGTGTGCATCACTGCTTCCAGCCCAAATTCCCACTCTTAATTTCTGACCCAGATATATCCTCTAATTCTAAACTCCAAACCAATAGGCTCTTTGACAATTCCACTTGCTGGAAGGGCTCACAAGCATTTAACAACTAATATGTCAAAAAGGGGCCTTTGAGGGGCTGGGTTTGTAGCTCAGTGGTAGAGCACTTGCCTAGCATGTGTAAGGCACTGGGTTCGATTCTCAGCATCATATATAAATAAAATAATGGTCCATTGACAACTAAAAACAATTTTAAATGGGGGGGGGGGCTTTGGGTTTTAAGTCTGCTCTTCTCCCAGGTTTCCTTTCTCAGATGATGGCCTAGTTGAGACTCATGGCCAGGAACCTGGAGTCAGTCTGTGTTCCTCCTTTTGCTGAATACCCACAATCTAAATTATCAGCACGTCAAAGCCAGTTCGTCCCCTCTTCTGCCACCACTGCTGTCTGTGTCCATCTCTTCTTGTTAGACCTCTGTGACCTCTTCCTAAGTATCTTTCTGCTTCCCTTCTCAATGCCCTGCCTTTGCTAAGCCGCCAGAGATACCTCTTGAAATGACAGCAGATTCTCTTGAATTATTTTGGAGAAAATCCAAATGCCATCCCAGGGTCTAGGGCTGAGAATCTCAGCTCATGCTACCTTTCCTCTTGCCCCACTCACACAGATTTTTTTTTTCAAGTCCTTGATTGTGCTCTACTCAGGGCCCTGAAAGTGCTTTTCACTCAGTTTCTCTTTACCTAAAGGAACCCTAGTGTCCACAGGCCCCAACAGCTGCCTCTTAGTTTCCTGTTCATTTCCTTCATACCATTTAGAGCAACTTGTAAACAGCTGTATTGTGTGTTGACATGTTTGTCCATCTGCCTCCCTGCTAGAGAGGTAAATAGGACCTAAATTGCGGAAAGGTCCTGTAGAGAAGAGATTGGACCCCAAGAGAACTGCAGAGCCAGGGAAAACTTAGAAGGGAGAGAGGAAGACAATGACACTTGCAATATCTCTGGGTCAGGCCAGCCTAAAACGCGCAGCAAGTTTGGGGAATGGGAAGAAGGAGCCCTGTGAAGAGGCTATTGCAGTGGTGGTAGCTGGGGATGTTAATGGCAGGGTCCAGGGAAAGGCCTTGGGGGTGGATAGAGCTGGGAACACTGGAGAGATGTTGAGAGGATGCATCAACCAGTTTAATTATTTTATGCAGGGAGAGAGGTAAAAGGAAAAATATGGATAACATCCAGGTTTCTGGCTTGGGTGACTGAGTGACTGATAATGTCTTCTTTGTCACCACCAGGGCACAGGATGACCAGGAACATCTTTGAGGAGCACACTTCCATAAAACTTGCCCATATCTTCCCATAAACTTCAAGTCATCTCTAGATTACTTAAAATACTAACACAATGTAAATTCGAAGTCAGTAGTTGTTATACTGTATCATTTATGGAAAAAAGACCAAAAAATGTCTGTACACTTCCATACAAGCGCAATTTTTTTTTTCAAATATTTTTGATCCACAGTTGATTGAATCCTTAGATGCAGAACGTATGGATGGGAAGGGCTGGCTGCATGGCGCTTTAGGGTCATGAGAGTGGAGATAGCCAGTTAAGAGTCTGAACCCCACAAGACGGATCTGGCTTGGAGAAATAGACACTTATTGTTTATAGATCTGAAAAGGAATGTAAACTAATAATACTTTTATTAATTTTAGTATCAAGAGATGGTAGTCCAAAGTATCATTACATATGTCAAGAATATTAATACTTGATTTTCCAGGATGACTGGAGAGGCAGGAGGGCACATTGTTACAGGATGTGCTTTGTAATTCACAAGCGCCAAACTAGGAACCAGCCTCGGTGTCCATCAATAGATAAATAGAAAAAGAAAATATGCTATACTGGGCATGGTGGCACACCTGTAATCCCAGCAGCTCAGGAGGCTGAGGCAGAAGGATCATGATTTCAAATCCAGCCTCAGCAACTTAACAAGGTCCTAAGTAACTCAGTGAGACCCTATCTTTAAATAAAATATAAGAAAGGGCTGGAGATATGGCTTAGTGGTTAAGTGTCCCTTGGTTCAATCCCCAGTACCAAAAAAAGAAAAAAGAAAGTAAAGAAAATGTAGTATATATACACAACAGAATTTTTTTTCAGCAATAAAGAAGAATGAAATTATGTTATTTGCAGGAAAAATGGGTGAACTTGAGAACATTATGTTAAGCGAAATAAACCAAATTCAGAAGGTTGTATGTTTTCTTTCATATGTGGAAGCTAGGGAGGAAAAAGAAAAGACGAGTGTGTGTTGAAGGGAATCTTGTGAAAATGAAAGGGAGACCAGTAGAGGAAAGGGTCCAGGGAAAGGGAGGAAAGGAAGGAAAGGGAAATACTAGGGAATGATATTGGTCAAATTATATATTGTATGCATGTATGAATATGTTATATTGTATGCATGTGTGAATATGTAACAACAAGTCCCTCCATATATACAACTATAATGCACCAATAAAAAATGTGCAAAAAAAAGATGTTTCTGTTGTCAGTCACTAGAGTCCTAGCCATACCCTGCTTATTTGTGCACCCTGTGACAAGTAGTTTTGCCTTTTGGAATATCAGTTTCTTTATCTAAAAAATAGAATCCTCTGGGAATCAATTTAACAAAAGAGGTGAAAGACCTCTACAATGCAAACTACAAGACACTGAAGAAAGAAATTGAAGAAGACCTTAGAAGATGAAATAATCTCCCATGCTCCTGGATAGGCAGAATCAATATTGTCAAAATGATCATACTACCCAAAGCGTTACATAGATTCAATGCAAACCCAATTAAAATCCCAATGTCATTCCTTATAGAAATAGAAAAGGCAATCATGAAATTCATTTGGAAGAATAAGAAACCCAGAATAGCCAAAGCAATCCTTAGCAAGAAGAGTGAAGCAGGAGGCATCACAATACCTGACTTCAGATTATACTACAAAGATTTAGTAACAAAAATGGCATGGTACTGGCATCAAAATAGACACGTAGACCAATGGTATAGAATAGAAGACACAGAGATGAACCCACTTACATACAGTTACCTTATACTAGATAAAGGAGCCAAACACGTACACTGGAGAAAAGATAGCCTCTTCAACAAATGGTGCTGGGAAAACTGGAAATCCACATGCAGCAAAATGAAACTAAACCCCTATCTCTCACCATGCACAAAATTCAACTCAAAGTAGATCAAGGACCTGGGAATCAGACCAGAAACCCAACGTCTAATAGAAGAAAAAATAGGCCCAAATCTTCATCATGTTGGATTAGGACCTTACTTCCTTAACAAGACTCCTATAGCACAAGAAGTAAAATCAAGAATCAACAAATGGGATGGATTCAAACTAAAAAGCTTCTTTTCAGCAAAAGAAACAATCAATGAAGTGAACAGAGAGCCGACAGTGTGGGAACAAATCTTTGCCACACACACATCTGATAGAGCACTAATCTCCAGGATATATAAAGAACTCAAAAAACTTAACACCAAAAAAACTAACAATCCAATCAATAAATGGTCCAAAGAGCTGAACACAAACTTCACAGAAGAAGATATACAATCCATCAACAGACATATAAAAAAATGTTCAACATCTTTAGCAATCAGAGAAATGCAAATCAAAACTACCCTAAGATTCCATCTCACTCCAGTCAGAATGGCAATTATCAAGAATACAAACAACAAGAAGTGTTGGCGAGGTTGTGGGGAAAAAGGCACGCTCATACATTGCTGGTGGAACTGCAAATTGGTACAGCCAATCTGGAAAGCAGTATGGAGATTCCTTAGAAAACTTGGAATGGAACCACCATTTGAGCCTGCTATCCCACTCCTAGGTCTATACCCAAAAGACTTAAAAACAGCGTACTACAGTGCTGCAGCCACTTCAATGTTTATAGCAGCTCAATTCACA
>PVHX01019855.1:0-15182 GCA_004024805.1 Geosciurus inauris
TTAGCATGATTTAGTCTCCAGTTCTAATCATTTACCAACAAATGCCATAATCTACATTTTTTAAATATTATTTAAAATCAAGATCTGAATAAGATCCACACATCATAGTGGGTTGGAAGGTCTCTCTAGTTTCTCTCCAGAGGATCTCCATTCAACTTTTCTTTTTTTCTTTCAATTTGTTAAAGAGACCAGATCCCTTGCCTGCTGCCTCCCAGAGAATGAATTCTGCGGGCTGTGACCTGTTTAACTTGATCCTCAGGCCTGGGTATTTGCTGTAAATCGAAAGTTGGACGCAGCAGCCAATCTTGTGCAAATAACCTGCACGCTAATCCTGTCCCTCTGAAGGACCCTCCAGAGCTGAGGGCCTGCTGGAGCTCGTGGAGTATTTAGTAGTACTTAGCAGTGCCCTAGTACTTAGTAGTACTTAGTACTTAGTAGTGCCCTAGGGAGTGTGCTTCACACATACTGATCCTGTCCGTGCTCACAACAGCCCCTGAAGCTAGATCTTCTGTGCCCCACCTGGGACATAAGGAAACTGGGGCCCCAGAAAAGTTGAGCTGCTGAGGGTCACACAGCTGGGGGTGGCCGAGCCTTCTCCCAATGTGCCACAGTGGGCAGCCTTGTCATTAGCAGAATCAGAGGGATGCAGATGGGGTGGGGGTGGGGTTTATGCCAGAGGCAGGGCTGCACTCTGTGGGGAGCAGAGGGAGGGTCGCCATTACCCAGCAAGGGAGCACAGGGGTGTCCCTGTGTCACATGCCTCTCCTGTTATCTCTGTTTCTATAGATTTGATCCTGGAGAGATGTGACTTGGAGCTGGAGGCCAATGGCCGCGACCACCACACTGCTGACCTGTGCCAGGAGAGGCTGGTGGTGCGGCGGGGCCAGGCCTTTTGGCTGACACTGCACTTCGAGGGTCGTGGCTACGAGGCCGGTGTGGACAGCCTGACCTTCAGCGCGGTGACAGGTGAGCTCCTGCAGCCCCCCCGCCTCCCTCCTCCCGACCCACCTGTTGTCTCCTGTCCTCTGACGGATGACCTCTTACCTCTGCCCCATTGGAAGTTCCCACCTGTCACTACCCCACTGTACCGATGAGGAAATGGAGGCCCAGAAAGTGGAGAGGAAGATGCCACTCCAGGCCACCCAGCCCCATGAACAAGTCTGTTTATGCGTCCCTGGATCCTGGGGTTCCTAAAGACCTGTTACCCCTGCACTGGTGTCAGGAAGGTCCCTCTAGATCCTGCCTGTACTTTCCCACACCAAAACTTTCCAATCTCTTATCAGCACTTGCTTCCTGGAATCCGTACAACCCTGCCTACCCCCACCCCCAGGCCTCTGAGATCAGGCCCAAGTCAAGTCTGAGTGGTGGAGAGAGTCCAGCTGGCTCCAGCTCCCTGAGTGGACTGGCTGCCTACGTGCTGTGTGACATTGGGCAAGTCACTCAGCATCTCTGAGCCTGAGTTTCATTATCTGAGTAGCACTTACATTGGAAGGTTGCTAAGTGAAGAAGAACCTGGCATGGGGGGAGTATCCTGTAGACATTGGTGGCTGTTGCTTGTCTCTCTCCACAGGCTCCAGGGATGGGTGAAGGGACACTGAGCTCCAGCCAGCCTGTCCCCAGATGCCTTTCTTCTTTTAGTACCCAATCTTCTTTTGTTAACTGTTCCTAGGAAAATGGCCTTGAATGCCAAATCAGTTGGTCTGGCTTCTGAGGGGAACCACACCCTTGGGGTTAGCAAAGGGACTTTGTTGGGACTTTGGGTATGAGAGGCCAACTTTTTCTGAGGTCTTTGAGGGCAGAGAGAGCAGCAGGCAGCAGCTGCCCCTGCCTGGCTGGGGTGCCGTTTACCTGGGAGGCCGTTTGATAAGGCTTATCACGGAGACTGCAGGCTGGCCAGGATATTCCTCCATCCCTCTCCTCCTGCCCCTCCCCTCTTGGCACCCCACACACCAGCATCCTTAGGGCCCTCTAGCAGAGCTGGGGGCTCCAGCAGGTCTTGGATCCTCTAGTCTCAGTTTCCCCTTCTGTAAAGTGGAAGGTTGGGGTCCACAGGAGCTAAAGGCTGGGTGTGGTCCCCGGGGAAGGGTTATGCTCAGGGTGGTGCAAACCATAATATCCACGAAGCACCCCTGCAGGACGAATCCTCGATCCTCTCAACTTAGAAGCAGAAAGGGTCCCCATTTTGCACTCGGGGGACCTGAGGCCTGAAAGTCCACGTCACTGGCCCAGGTAGATCACACAGTGAATCCGGGACACAGCAGGCTTCCAATCCTCCCCTGCTGTGAGTTGAGATGTTTTTGTCATTGACCATCAAGGAAGCAGGCCTCCGCACGTTCCCCTGTAAAATGGGTTGGTGGGTGATCACCAGCTGGGCGGCCTGTGATCACCCACCTTCTTCTTCCTTTTCAAAATGTCCCCTTTCCTCTTTTGCCTTCTCTCTCTGTCGGGGCAACTTGGTGGTAGGTAATTAGGGCCCCAAGTTCAGGGTTGGGAGGGGCAGCTGACCTTCCCACCCTGCAGCTAATCTCTGTTTTCCAGTCTCCATCGACTTATCTGCAGCCATAGCCAGCATGCCCTGGTCACTTCCACAGCCCCGGTGGGCAGCCGTGGCTTCCCTGTCCCAGGTCCAAGTGATCAAGACCCTCCCAGGGGCTGGGGAAGCCTGAGGGACAATACCAGGAAGCTGGGCCCCCACCTCCAGGCCTGGCTTGGGTCAGCGCCCAGCCTGGGACCTGGCTGGGGATGCCGCTCTTGTGTTGGAACATTTTAGTTTGTGCTCAGCCTGTCACTTCAGGGAAACTGAGACCCAGAGAAAGGACAGAGCTGGCCAAGGACACTCTGCGAAGGCCCTTGCCCTTAGCGGTGGCTGTGAATTTTCTTCAGACGGTGGGAGACCTGACAGGCCCCATTTTGGGGCACAGACCACGCTGGACAAACACGCCCCTACTATGGGGGAGGGGTGCGAAGCCCCGCTTCCCCCAGGGCGGGGCTGTGGGGGAGGGGGAGAGAGCCCCCTGAGGAGCAGAAGCCCCTGCTCTGGAAGCTCACCACCACCCCCTCCTGCCATCATGACCTGGGAGGGGGGCAGGAGCCCTTGGGTCCCTAGGGCCATTCAGGCCTGGAGTGGTCACGGTGGTGGCCTTGGCCCCACCAAGAGTACCATGGAGAAGTGCAAAGCAGCAGCAGAGCCAGGGGACAGGCTGTCTTCATGTCCTGCTTTAGGGCCTCTGGGAAGATATGTGTGTGTGTGTGCACGCACCACTGCCCCAAGATAGAGAGAAGTGTTTCCCTGACCCATCCCCGAGGGTGGTATGTCAACAGAGACAGTGGCTGTGGCACGTTTCCAGGGTGACCAGATAATTGATCATGCAAACAGGGACTTTACTGAGAATGAAAGGGACGCTATTCATGCTTGTGCTGGGGCCGCAGGCGTCCACCCAGGCTGCCCTGAGGGGACAGTGACAGCAGTCTTCCCAGCTCAACCCCTCTCAGCCTCGGCTTCAGTGTCTGTGAAGTTATTTGTTGAACGAAGCCTTTTGATGAGACTGAGGAAGTTCATGTTTTCTGTACACTCACTCCCAGCCGGCTCCTGTTCTCAGTGCTTTCCATGAACTCTCACTGAGCCCCCCGAACGGCTCAAAGAGCTGTGGTGACGATATTATAGGATAAGAACCAGTGTTGATTGAGCACTTCCTGTGTGTCAGCCTTTACAACCTCATCTTGAAGCTTCCCAGCAACCTTCTGAGGAGGTACTGCAATTGGCTTCATTGACAGATGAGGAAACTGTAGCTCAGAGAAGCTAAATAACCAGTCCCAAGTTACCAACAGGTTTCAAAGCTTCAGCTTGGACTTTGCCAGACCTATAGCGTTAATCTGTTTTCTTTATTGATGAAAAAATGGTGCTTGGGGACTGGGCCCTCGGGAGGTAGGGCCAGGTGATTAGACCCAAGGCTGTCTGCCCCCGCCCCCCGTAGCTATAAGCCAGGAAGCATTTAGAGGCTTCCAATCAGCTCCTGGCACCCAGACAGGGCTCTGGAGGCCTGTATCATGCCTGTAAGTTCATGGTTATATTTGGGCCTGGGCAGGAATGGGGTGGCAAGCAGGGAGGAGGGTCCAGTGCTGGGAAGGAGCCCCTTGGTGAGCAGGCCCCAATACTGTCAGCAGCACATGGGCAGAGCTGCAGGCAGAGAGATGAGAAATAAAAATAAACCCTCCTGGGCAGACGCCCAGCCAGGCAGAGAACAGTCTCTGTTTCTCCTCTGTGCCGCCCATGTAGAGAAAGTGACCAGCCCCTTCCCGCCCTCCCCATGACTCAGTCCTGTCTGCATGGACCAGGCCTTCCTCTCACCTAAGCAAGCAGCCACGTTTTTGTTGGGGGAGGGGTACCAGGGATTGAACTCAAGGGCACTCGACCACTGAGCCACATCCCCAGCCCTGTTTTGTGTTTTATGTAGAGACAGGGTCTCACTGAGTTGCTTAGCGCCTTGCTAAATTGCTGAGGCCGGCTTTGAACTCGTGATCCTCCTGCCTCAGCCTCCTGAGCCGCTGGGATTACAGGCGTGTGCCACTGCGCCCGGCAAGCAGCCATGTTTGTGACCAACTCTCAGCATTGTCACGCCTTTGAGATCCCATCAGGGAGTCTCCCCTTCCAGAAGGAGAAATAGCGAGGGGGACACGGAGAATCCAGGGCCTGGGTTCGGAGGCTAACTTGCCGCCACCTTCTGGGATCTCTGCAGGAGCCCTCCTCCTTTCTGGGCCTCTGCTTTCTCAGCTGTACAAGGGGTCCCAGAGGAAGCAGGAAGTGTCAGCGTCAGCATAAGGGGCGATAGGGAGATGGTGTGTGTGAGAGGGGTGATTAGCAGCATCTCAGAGCTGCCCATGGGGGCCCAGGGAGCCCTGGGAGACATGCCCTCAGGTAGCCTGCAGCAGGCGGATCTCAGAGGACCCGGTGCTGTCCTCTTGGAGCACATGCTCCAGTCTCTGAAAGGGCAAGCTGGATGTAGCAGGGGAAGTATTTGGGCAGAAAGGGAGGATGGAGGGGAGCAGACTGCCGGATTCCTGCCCATGCTACAGATGGGCAAACCAAACCTAGACAGGGGATGATCGTGTCCCAAGTCACCACTGAGACTCTGCCCCAGGCTGTGCTGTCCTTTCCCCCAGGAGGACTCTCTCTGGTCATGGACCTATTCTGTGCCTGTGGTTTTTCATATGTCCCCACAAAGCCACCCTGCAAGGTTGGGGTTTTGATTCCCACCAAGTCTTTAGATCTCTTGACTAAACCTTGAACCTGGCCTGGGACCCCAGATGTGTGCCCAGCCCCTGGCTGCCCCTGTTACCATTGCTGTGTTCTTCCTCTACAGGCCCCGCCCCCAGTGAGGAGGCTGGGACCAAGGCCCGCTTCCAGCTGGCTGATGCCCTGGAGGAAGGGGCCTGGACGGCCTTTGTGGCGGACCAGCAGGACAGCACCCTCTCTCTGCAGCTCAGCACCCCGGCCAACGCGCCCATCGGCCTGTACCGCCTCAGCCTGGAGGCCTCCACCGGCTACCAGGGCTCCAGCTTTGTGCTGGGCCACTTCACCCTGCTTTTCAATGCCTGGTGCCCAGGTGAGCGATGCTTCATCCATAGGCGGGTGGACCCACCCAGGGTGGCCACTGGGGATGGTGGGAACAGGGTAGGAGAAGCATCAGGTGGGTTGAGAGGCCCTGTGGGCCAGGTCTGAGCTGCAGCCTCAGGACATGATTGTTCTACAGTCGAGGGGACAGGCTCTGGGAAGCAAAGTGACCTGCCTGAGGCCACTCAGCTACCCAAGGATTTCATCCTGTGTCTGAGGCCCGTATGTTCCCATCACATTGTGAACCAGGTGTCTTGGTGTTTTCTGCGGCTATCATAGAACACCACAGGTAGGGTGATTTATGAACCTTCGGAGTTAACTTGGCTGGTGGTTCTGGAGACTGGGGAGTCCAGGATCAAAGAGCCACATCCGGTGAGAGCTTCCTTGCTATATCCTCACGGTGGCCGAAGGCATCACATGAGGAGAGAGACAGACAGCATGAGGGGGCCAGACTCCCTTTGTAAGCAATTCCACGATCATGAGTCCCAGTCAGCTCCTAGGACAATGTGAATCCATCTTGTCACTCTTCGGAGGCCCCGTCCCCAACACTTGTCCTGGAGACTGAGCTTCCAGCACGTGAACCTTGGGAACACTCTCGAACGCTAGCACCAGAGCATGGCAGTGTCTTGGTCTGTAGAAGCGCTGTGTCAGGAACGGGGTACCTGGCCAATGCCCAGTGCCCTCCACCAGGACCTGCTTTAAACTCCCCCAGGCTGATCTGGGGAGGCACAGTTGGGGGCAAGAGGTGGAGGAGGTGAGTGAGAGCTGCCTCCCTACCTAGCTGCCCCTTCCTCGCTCTCCACTGCTCCTCCCAAGGATCCTCAGGGGACATGTCAGCCTCCTCCTTTCTCAGACAGGAAGCTGAAGCTCAGAGAGGAGCTTTTAGAAGCTCCTTCAGGAAGTAAGTGGACAAGGACAGACAAAGAGAAAGTCGAGGGCTGCTTGGCAGGATCCAGGGTCCAGGCTCCCTGGAACAGGGCCCGGCCTGCCCTCCCTGGTGGCATTTTCCCCACCCGGCTAGCCAGGGGTGCCACCTGCTTCCTTCTTGCTCTGACATAGTGAGGCAGGGAGGAGGCGTGGAGGGACAGCCAGGAACGAAGTGGCAGCGCCCGGCCTGGCAGCCACCTTCTCACTGGGTCACTGCTGTATTATTTTTCTTCTCTATTTTGGGACATTTTATAACATACTTGATCAGGAGTCTTTTTTATTTTCTTTTGCACATTTGAGCTCTTATTTCTATACAGGACAGGAAGGCACAAGAACATAAAAAATAAAGGCTTCAGGCACAACAGGGGAATGTCGCCGCGGTTCCCGGAGGACACCCCTGCCTCTGTCTGGGGGCCGTCTCCTACTCATCTGTGTGGTGCTGTGTTGTGGATCTCTGTCCCTCAAACATCAAAGGACCCACAACACACTGATCTGTATATAGCTCTTCATTCCTTCTAAAAGCCTGTACCTTGCCCATGTCCAGCACCCCGCTGGTGGCCGTGAGGTCATCCCCAGCGGCTCATGAGGGTGTCACAATGAGCCCCCTTCCTTGGGCATATGGAACCATTTCTTGGGACAAAAGTGGCCTCCCTGGGATCCACTGCAGTTGGTTTGAATTTTAGTCAATCGGCAGAGGGTAACAGGTGGCCCTGCTCCTGAAGCAGGGACAGGCCTGTGTCCCCGTCTACACCCACACTGTAGGGTCTTAGGGCTCAAGGAGAGGCGAGCACAGCTCTGGGGAAGTCCCCCTTCCTCCTGCTCTGCCTTGGCCTGACCATCTGGTCAAAGTGGCCATTTGCCAAGCAGCACAGTGACTAAAGTGACCCACATCCCAGGGCAGGAGTCGTCCTGAGGAGTCAGGAAGCTGGGCTGGGCTGGGGGTGGGGTGCTGGGGGAGGAAACTGCTCAGGTGGTGGGAAAGGGCCGGATCTGCCTGCAAAATGGGACCCCAAGTCCCAGGATGAACAGGATCAAGGCCAGTCACAGGTGAGGCCTTCTGTCCCAGGCGTCTTCACCTTGACCATAGACCTGGGGGCGGGGGACATCGCAGTCCCAGCTCCCATTCAACAGGTCCTGACACTTTCTGAGTTTTGCTTTCTCCTTCATCCTTTGTCCCACACTAACCAACCACCCGGCTGACTCAGCTCCTTCAGGGGTCATTTCCCTCCCGTCTCCAGAGCCAAAGGGCAACACGGAGGAGACCAGCCGCCGTCACATTCACTGACTTTGCTGCAGAAAGAGAGGGGTTGCTGGGCAGCACAGGGGGTTCCGGGGGCCTGGCTGCCCTGCTCCAGGCCCTGGCCACTTTCCCAGTCTGACCTCTCCGACAGGCACAATGGGCCTGGTGCCTGGGTCCATCATACTTCTAGTGGTTCATGAGGATGTTTTAGTGTCTTTGGAAACCACAAGAAAAAACAGACATTTAAGTTAAGCAATAGGTTTTAATATGTAATATTAAGATGTCTGTCCTTACACCAGTGCTGTGATAACACTAATTTTTTTTTTTTAGTTGTCAATGGACCTTTCTTTTTTATCTTTATTTTATTTATTTTTATGCGGTGCTGAGGATTGAACCCAGTGCCTCACGTGTGCGAGGCAAGCGCCCTGCCACTGAGCCACAACCTCAGCCCCTGACATTAATTTTGTTTTAAGCAGAGAAAGGAGTACATGCAGCATGGATGCCCAGGGCCCACCAAAGTCACTGTGTGGCTCTGGACATCCCTTCCCAGCTTCTCCATCTGGGAAGTGGACGTCTTGAAGCCAGCAGACCCAGGGGCTCCTGCCAGTCTCCAAGCAAAACTTAGTCACGTCTCAAGGCAGAGTTCAGATGTCTGCTCCTGCAGGGAGCCCTCCCCAGCCCCCAAGCCGGACAGGATCCCACTGCCTGGGGCCCTGATATCCCTTCCCTTCTGGCACCAAGCTCACTGCTCCTGGAACCAAGCTCCTGCCTCTTGCTGGCTCAGGGCTTCGGTTTCCAAGGCACTTTTCAGACCTGCAACCACACTTTCCCTCAGGCTGACAGCGAGGTGTGGATGTAGGCAGAGAAGGCAAAGCCACCTGCCCAGGGCCACAATAGAGGATCTGGCTCAGGGATTCCCTGACTCTTGTCCAGTGCTCCTTGGAGTCTTGTTTTAGCATCGCTTTTCCCAGCTGCGAAACATTCTCAAGCCTCAGTTTTATCATCTTTAAAATTGGACTTTTCCAGGATCCCTTCTTCCTAGGGCTCTTTAGGAGAGTGAATTAATTAACCCACATGATAGGTTTATTGTGGGCCCTGGCACGTGGCGTTGGCTAAATGGCAGCTTGTGTTGTTACTTACTGATAGCGCTTTATCTCATTGACGTGGAGTTGTTGATTAATGGTTGATTTTTCTAATTAAAAGGTGGAAGGACCTCTGAGATGCTGGCTTGGCCTGGCAAGTGAGCACCCTGGCTGCCAGGTGTGCAGGGACCTTGGGCCTCTCCAGACCCAGAGCTGAGGTCCCTCTCTTCCTGCCCACAGCGGATGCAGTTTACCTGGACTCAGAGGAGGAGCGGCAGGAGTATGTGCTCACCCAGCAGGGCCTCATCTACCAGGGCTCGGCCAAGTTCATCAAGAGCGTACCTTGGAACTTTGGGCAGGTAGGGCCTCACTCCACCCCTCAACCCCCTCAGGCCCTCTTGCCTCTGAGGCAGCCAGAGATGGAAAGATGTGGGTGGGTTGCAGAGTTGCCCACCCCGGCCCATCAAGGTTGCAAGGGTTCTGAAATAGCTGGAGAATCAGAGATGGCCAAAGCTGGCCTGAGGTCACACAGCAATGGAGTGGCCCTGGGAAAAGAATTAGGAGAGCCTCTAGGAGCTGTGGAGTTGGTTGGCATTCCCAGACAGGAGGGTGCTGAGAGGCTGGGCCAGCCAGGGCGAGCTGTCCAGCAAGCAGCGCTGGGCTCCACTACATGGCTATTCTCTGTGTCCTGTCTCTTCCCAGCCTCCAGACCAGTGCTCTTATTTCCTTTGTCACCTGACTGTCCATAAAACCTCTTGAGGCTCTGCAGAGAAAGCTCATGAAGCCAGAACCAGGACAGCCCAACCCCTCAACCTCCTGGTGTCTGAGGGGGTGTTGGTCTCCGAGGGTAGAGTTCGCATTGATGCTTCTCCCAGCAACCTCTGGGGTACAGCCCGGTGTCCAGGTCTACAGAGTCCTGCACTGGGGTCCTGGGAAGTCCTCCTGTGGTCCCAGGCTCCAGCTGACTGCCATTTCCCCTTCTGAATATTAGGAACCACCATCCCAAAAATATCTGTCCAGCAAGCTTGCAGCCTGCTGTGGAGGGAAAGAAACCATAGTGTCACCACGATGCATAAAATATGTCAGAAAATGAATCGGCTCCCATTGCTCAGGGCTTTTAATTCTCTCCTGAGAAACAGAACAAAGCCAAGTCCTTCCTTTTAATTTCCTGGGGGCCTGTTCTGTATCAAGGCTTGCTCTGGGCTGTGAGAAATGGTCTCTGGAAAGCTTCAGGAAGTGGTCACCATCCAGGATGAAAAGACCCAGAGGAGAGAGGGAGCCACTGCCCATGGGGATCGGGAGGAACTCCTTGAACAGGGAACTCCTGAGCTGGGCTTTGAAGAACAGATGGGAGTTTGCCATGTGAGAAGGGGAGACACAGGAGCTGCAAAGCTCAGGGGAGGGGAAGTTTATTGGGGGCTCACAGTTTCTGAGGTTCAGTCCCTAGATTGCTGAGTCCCTGGCTCTGGGCCCAGGTGAGGCAGCTCATCCTGGGGAAAGGCCAGTGGAGGAAAGCACTCAGCTCCTGGCAGGCTCAGGAAGCAGAGGGTCCCCAGGGGGAAGGGGTCCCAAGGGTCCCTAGGGGCCGCAGGGAAGATGTACCCTTCCAGGGCATCCCCAGTGACCCACCTGCCCCAGCCACACCCCAGCTGCCTACAGTGACCACCCCACTATTCAAACTGGCATGGTCTGAGCAGGTTCCAGCGGGCACTGTTCAATCATTTCACCTCTGAAACGTTCCTGACTTAACACAGGATCTTCTGGGGGACACCTCGTCCACACCATAACAGGGTTGTTCTGCAGCACGTAGGGTGACCTGTGACGAGGCCTGATCCAGAACAGGAACACAATATGGGGAGAACAGGGGGCCGGCAGGAGAGACCCTGATGTGTCAGATGAGTGGTCCATGGAAGGGAACAAGGAGGGGTCTTGCTTCTGATAAATACAACAGTTGAATTGCAAAGAGGAGAAAGTGTGAGCCATACAAAGAGTGGCAGGAAGAGCATTCCAGGCAAATGAAAAGGCAAGTGCAAAGGCCTGAGGCAGTGAGTATGGGCAGAGTGAGCATGGGTGGGAGTGGCACGGCATGAAGTCAGACAGTCCCTGCGTGCAGATCATGAAGGCCCTGGGGATTACGACGGGGTGGGGGTGGGGGGGTCTAGATTTCACTCTGGGTGCGGATGAAACATAATCTACTTCAGTTCCAATCATCAGTGTGTGGGCTGGTTGGGGGGTGGGAGGAGACTCACTGGGTCTGCTGGGTGAGTCAGGCCCCAGGGAAGTGGAGATTCGGAAGAGCACAGAAAGAGAGAAGGCAGTGGCAGGGTGTGAGGGGACTCTGAAGATGCAAGACTCCCGGGCCAAGGGCTCCACTCCAGATCTCCACGTCTCCCCAGCCAGGATGGATGCAGGTGCCCCGCTTGTCACACCCTGAAATGTGGCTAGTATCCCCACCCCACTCCCTCCTGGGCTGGGAGCAGCTGGCACCCCAGGCCAGAGCTTCATCTGCTGTGACAGAAGGTGTCAGGAGCCGTGGCTGTTGAGACCTCCAGCAGGCTTCCTGGAGGAGGTGGCTTATGTGCTCCTCATCCTCCTCTTATTTCCTCTGACACAGTTTGAAGATGAAATCCTGGACATTTGCCTGATGCTCTTGGATACCAACCCCAAGTTCCTGAAGAACGCCAGCCGTGACTGCTCGCGCCGCAGCAGGCCGGTCTATGTGGGCCGAGTGGTGAGCCGCATGGTGAGCGAATGGCAGGCTCCTCCCTCCCTGTGATGTCATAGGCCACGCTGTGTGCTGGGGGGCTCAGGACGTGGGGACATCTCCACAAGGAAGACAAGATATAGACAAATGAGGACAATGCCACCAGATCCCCCAAAGCAACTCCTTCATTCAGCAAATATTTATCAAGGGCCACCTATGTCTTGGGCACTGGGGATAGAGCAGCTGGGTATAAAACATGTATGGTCCCTAGCTTCATAGAGCTTACGTTCCAGTGGGCAGGTGAGAGGAGCCAGACTGTAACCAAAATGTGACTGAGCACACAAGCCTGAATTACCACGCACACCTTGAAGGAGTCTGGAGTGCGTGTCTGACTTCAGGGCCTAGCCTCGGAGAGGGCTTCCCCGGAGCTGATGTCGTAGCTAGGAGGAGAAGGGGCTACAGCTTGTGCAAAGGCCCTGAGGAGAGGAGGACCTGAACAGAAAGGAGAGCAGTGTGGCTGGAGCAGAGTGAGCAAAGGGGAGCTGGGTGCTGCTGAGGTGGATGGGGCAGGCCCCAGGGCCTAGTACTCCAGCTCAGGAGGCTGGATTTTATTCTGTAGGTAATGGGACTTGAGGGGGAATGACAAAGCTTGGTGGGGGCCCAGAGTAGGTGTTCATAAAGCTCAGGTCACCCCGTGCATGTTGGAGCAAAGCCTGGATCCTGGAAGGAATCCGTTCTCCAGGACGCCATCCACGGCCCGCCTGCCCACCCGCCTCCTCCCTCCCCTCTCCTCTCTCCTGCACTTGGGTTCCAGACCCCAGCCATCTCCCACGTGCCACCAGCCTCTGTCCCCCATGATGCCCCCCTGGTTGCAGGTCAACTGCAATGATGACCAGGGCGTGCTTCTGGGACGCTGGGACAACAACTACGGGGACGGCGTCAGCCCCATGTCCTGGATCGGCAGCGTGGACATCCTGCGGCGCTGGAGGAACCACGGCTGCCAGCACGTCAAGTATGGCCAGTGCTGGGTTTTTGCTGCTGTGGCCTGCACAGGTGAGCTGGTCACCTGAGGACCCGCCTTGGCCTCTGTGAGCCCTGGGAGGGGGCGCAGGAGTGGGAACCAGGAAACTGGTTCAGTCCTGCCTCTGCTGCTGAGCTCCCCGGGGCAGAGTGACCTGGAGTTTGTGGCCACTCTTCTCTGGGCCTCTTCCAAAAAGTACCTCTAGGTGGTTTTTAGGCTCAAGGAATGTTATTTGGGGGGCCGTGTGGGCTCAGAGTTGAGAACATGGGCTCTGGAGCCAGGCACACCTGAGTTAAAAATCTGGGTGAATGACTCCTTCCTGAACCTCAGTTTCCCCACATGTAGAATGGGGACAGATTTCTGTCTCCAAAACCAGTGCTCCAGCCCAGATGAAGGTCCCCAGAACGTCCTCCACACCAGCAGCCTGGGTGGAATGGCCTAGCTCAGACTCACCAGGCCGTCCAATCCTGTCCTCCCTGCCTCCTGGCCTCCCCTGACCTCTCTGCCTCTTCCCTCACGACCTCTCAAGTCCCCTTTCTTGTGGAAACTCCTTGCCCCAGACCCTGCCTTCTGAGTAGACACATCTTCTTAGGGTGCCCTGTGGGCTTTCCTGGAGAAACTCCACCATGGTGGCCTTTGTCCCCAGGTATTTCTACACATGCCATTGTTACCTAAAGGTCTGGTGACAGGTCTCCCCCCCCCCCAGCTGTTCTCTCTGCAAGGCTAGGGAAAGCTCGGTCTAGCCCATGGGCTCTGGAGCTGGGCCGGGCACTGTGAAGCCAGCTGGGCCTGAAGAGCTGGATGGACTCAGGCAAGGGAACTGGTATCTCTGGGCCTCGGTTTCCTCCCCTGGAGAATGTAGACAGGGTGATGGGCCTAAGCCCTTGGGAGCCCTTGGGACTGGGAAGATGTCACTTAGCACAGCCCCTGGTTCAGGTGAGGCCTGGGTCTGGGTTTGCAGGGACGCTGGGGTCCTGCATTCTCAGGTGGCTCTCGGGGCCTTTTCTCCATGCCCACGAGCCAGATGATACTTACCAGACCAGAGTTTATCTTGGGAGGCATGTGGCACACTTCACTATTTCCACGTGCCTCCTCGGTTCTGCCCTGGGCACTGGGCAGACAAGCCTGCCCACACCGAAGCCTTTCTCTGAATCACCACGACATCCGGACAACCTGCTATTCTTAGCTCTTCTTACTCAGGGGGAAATGGAGGTTCAGAGAGGGGAAGTGGCTTTCCCAAGGTCACGCAGCGGATGATGGCATAGTCAGGCTCTGACCAGGTGTGCCTAGCTCTGGGGCAGCCTCCTGGCCTTAGACTGTCACAGTGAGTCCTCTTGGGACATGATTCCGGAAGCAGGAGTGGTGCCAGCTCCTTGGCAGCAGAGACAGGCCTTCCCCAGCCTCTGTGCTCAGATCCATGGCATGTGGGGCAAGGCCCGGGGTTGGGACACCAGCCATGACTGAGGGCAGCAGAGAGCCTGGCCCCTGTCCAGAGCACAGAGGTGCAAGAATCAGGCGAGAGGTCCAGCGTCACAGCTGCTCCTTCCTCTAGAGCGCCCACGTGTCTCCGGGCCGGAATCCAGAGCCATCCGGGAAGCAGTCGGCCTGGCCAGTGGGCACAGGGCAAAGGTCACATCCCTGCACCTCCCCCTCCCAGACGTTAAACTTTAATCAAAACTAAAAGTAACACAAGTCCCCAGGAGACGCCTGCTCAGTTTCTGTTTCACTTCACCTTTTAGATGCGTACTTTCTCTATCCTTCCCTTTGGTCCCTTTCACAGTCTGCTCAAATAGCTCCTGAAGCCGGCACGAAGGCACCCGTGACTTAACCTGCGGGAGTGCCCAACGCCCCCTTGGGTGGGATCCGCATGGGGCTCCCCCCTGCGCTGCTCCTTTCCACTTGTCCTTGCAACATCGCCCTTGCCCTGGTTAACAGGGCTCTGGCCCAGACGCAGGGCCTCCCGCACCCCAGGACCCCAGCCTGCACCTTGATGCTGTTTTAGAGGGTCGTTTACAGTCACAGTCTGGTGTTCGGCAGGGGTGGGGGGATGAGGGTGGACCCCATTGTGCCGTGAATGCAGATCCGATGGAGCACGCCAGGCTTGGCAGGGTGGCCTTCCAGGGGACACAGCATGTGCCAGTGCCCCGAGCCAGTGGGAGCAGGGAGGGCTGGAGGTCAGTGTGGCTGGACCAAGGTGTGCAGTGGGGAGCCAGGCCTTGCAGGGCCAAGGGCCAGTGGCAGAAGTCTGGCCTTGACCTCCAGGGCCCTGGGGAGCCACTGAAGACCCGTCAGAGGAGGGTCGATGTCGTATTGCACCTTAGAGTGCTGAGAGGTCACAGGGGACACGGGGTGGCCAGTGAGCTGAGCATCGTTGTCTAGCCAGAGGGCTGGAGTGCTCCCTCCCCACCTGGACGATGGGTGCATTGCACTGTGAGGTGGGGTGGGCACGTGGAGGCCTGGAATGGGGCCAGCCTCCAGGGCCCCAGCTGGCCTGCTGAGTTCCCCATGTCCCCAGTGCTGCGCTGCCTCGGCATCCCCACCCGTGTGGTGACCAACTACAACTCAGCCCACGACCAGAACAGCAACCTGCTCATTGA